>LQRL01049407.1:13905-40148 GCA_001703475.1 Hydroides elegans | reverse complement strand
AGCTAATTTTAAATATTGTTTAACACAAATTTTAAACACAACATTTGTATTGAATATACAAGCATGTATAACAAAAAGCGACATAAGGATCAATGCTACACGGAGTTATGAAGCGTTTGCAATGATAAATAATAAAGATATTGATTGAGTAAAATTCTACCATAGAGTATTCATGGAGTATTAAAGCAATCATAAACAATGATATTGGTTGATTGCCTAGGGTGGAATTCGAGCTTGTAGTGCAAATAATTGTTTGTATTTTATTTTCATGCAAAGCAATCAAATCTCTGCCAAAAGTTACATTTACCATTGTTAACAGTTCGAACGTTAAATGGTTAACTGGCAAAGGTCTTAGAAAATACCATTGCAAAGGCATGTGTCGTTTGAGTGTTCGAAAAAGGCATCTCCTTCAAAACGCCACATTCATGTTGAAATCTTAAACCAATAGAGCTTCTTATCAGTTTCTTACTAGTTGAAGTATGAAATTTAAGTCTTTAAAAAAAACTCCAAAATTTAATAGTTGGTTTACTTCATAGTCATTGATACGATGGCCGAAACGTGACAAGCGCAACCTAAAATAAACCCAATACAAAAAGAGAGGCACTCAATGATCTATTTTTAAAATTGATCTCAATCTATGTATTGTTTAGCGGAAGATGATCAGATATATTTGACATCAGCTATATATGCTGATTCGCATTAAAATGGTTATTCTCAAGTTGCAAGCAAGAAAAACAGAAACGCTAATGCAAGTAAGCATGGAATCTTCTATAATAACTAGAATAACTATTTAAAGAAATCCAAAGTGTTTCAGTATTATTCACCCATAGATTCGTTTAAAGAGACTATAATTAAATATCGGTTGATATATTTACAAACATATTCCTAGAGTAAAATAATCGTTTCAAAAACAATATTTGTTCTGTTCTGAAAAAGTTGCGAACAAGGAAAGGCTGCTGCAAGAATAAATATTTACTCGAATAATTCGTTGAGTACCCTCGTCTTAACTAAATTCTGTAGCAGTCACCTTTTGCCTTTCAAATAAAAATCACTGAACTAAATGTAGATAATCTAGCTGCAATTACATTCCAAATTTTATAGAATATACTCCGTCTCTTAATATGCCTTATGTTACTTCTTTTGTTATCATGGCAATCCATATTGTCATGTTATATGCTAATTTGGTATGAAAGGTCTGTTTCATCAGCTTTGTTCTTAAAAATAAAAAGGAAGAACAACACAAACATTAGTTACGAATAAAACACAATACATGATTGGCTCTATAGGTATACGAATAATTCATTTGTTGACTATGTTGCATAAAACATATGACAGCTTTTTTCACAAGTTCAGTTCCCATTACACCTCTCCTGAATAGACAAGTTACGTGCTTACGTATGCTGTTGGCAATCTCGCATATGAGGCCAAGAAATGCAATGCATGTTTTAGTCAAATGTTAGCAAACGCAGGCGCATATGTATATATATGTGTGGTATAGTCCATATTAATTACGGATAATAAATGTATAATATATATCCAAATATATTTATTTTCACATAACTTTTAAGCCAAAGATCAAATAGGATTAGGGCCTGTTCAATAAATCGCAATTTTGTCGTAAATTGTGCTTAATGAGTATACTTTTCACAAGCATAAAAAGTCTGTATAGCAATTGTCAATAATTCCCGGTGTAAATCCAGTTCGAAATTTGAAATAAATTTGTTTCAACGTGGTACGATACGTTCATTGGGTAAAATACTCCTGTAATAAAATTGAGATTACATGAATAATAGATTATCACTGCTTACGTATAAAATAAATAAATATTTCTTATTGAAAGAAAATATACTTACTTGATAGGTTTCGATATATATAATTTTTCAATATAGATTTGAATAGAAATGTACTTAACAATCAAACTCTAAAAGACTGAATCAAAATTAAAACTTGAATTTATATTATTATAATATTTCATGGTTTCAGGAAAATACAGGAAAGTATTTGCCTCAAGGAAGACTATCTGGTAGGACCGAAGGTGAAGCCTGATGTATCTTCCGAAAAAAGTGAATTTTTATTTTTTTTATTTCATAATTTGTGTGCTTATATTGTTAAGAATTGTTATAATACAAGACGAAGCGCACTGCTCAAAGCCAAATATAAGGTTTTTCGAGACTTGAAACGTCCATCGATCTGCCGCCCGAGAGAGTAATGTTAAGAATAAAAATGGCCCGATATATAAGCTTAAATATGTCAATTAGCATTTGGACGTACTTATTACGATATCAGATAATACTGCAACTGGAAAGCCTTATGACACGTTTTATGTTTTCTCTAAAAAACACATCACGTCATGTGGAATAAAAATGATAATCTATGATTATAACCGTGGTACTCCCAATTACCACATGTCTTAATGAATGTTTAATATGTTACAACACAGAAGTTAGGATTAGTACAAGGTATCAATTCTAAAATTGTTTTTATCGAAAAATGCTTTGACATCATGTAGTTGATATATTTGTTTTGCATTTTACATATCTTGCCTTTTGCAAAATAGTTGATTCCTATACCCCATTAACGAGTTAGAGTTGTAAATAAATGTATTCCTATATTTGTCATATTTGTTTGTTGTTTCAAACATGTCGCATTCCCTTTTTTTGAAATTTTAAATAAAACATTAGTATTAAGCCATTTGTTTTGGAATTCAAGCCATTGCTTATCAAAATACCAGTTATAAATGTTATATAAATGGTTATGGAAATGCATAACGTAATTAAATCTATGGAATTGCTAGTAAATGCTCTGATGTGAAACGTAAGGATTATCGGTTCGGCCTATATAATCTTATATAACACTAATGTATGGAGAATTCAATTCATTTACAGCAGGCGCATTGGAGAACCAACAATATCAATGAATAAACTCGAATAATACATATAAAAAGATGTCTTCAAAAGAAATATAATTGACACAGGCAATTATTAACAGGAATTATGACAATGTAAACACATTACTTAAAGAGAGTGATATTAAAGAATGGATAAATAAACACGTGTTGAAAAATCAGCTGGAGAACCATCGCCATAAGTTTGAATGGACGACTGCTATTGGAGAAGCATGTAGTGATGCTACCTTTACCATCATGCAGCAGGTTGTGGACGCTGGCGCTCATTTGTTCAAAATTAATAGTAATGGTCATACAGCCTTGACATGGGTGTGCCTCCATAAAATGGATACATTACTGAAAGTAATGGTTCTTTTGGATAAAGATAAAACATTGTTGCATGCAACCGATAGCAGAGGATTCAGTGCGTTGCATGATGCGGCATATACGGGACAGGTCAATGTTTGTGGGTATTTGCTGCAACAGAGCGCCGATGTCGATGCTCAGAACAATGAAGGGGCAAGCAGTATGCACCTTGCTGCCAAGCTCAACACGGATGTCATAAAATTACTCTACCAACATGACGCCAACCTTGAGCTGCGTAATCAATTTAACAGCACACCTCTTCATGAAGCAACCATAGCAGGTGCCCATAATGCAATGACAACACTGATTGAGCTAGGCAGTGATATCAATGCAGTTGGTCAGGGGAAACGCAACGCCCTCCATCACTCTACGCAGGCCGGCAGCATCGAGTGCTGCAAGGAGCTGCTGGACCGTGGCGTACCCGTTGACATCAAGGACGAAAACGATATCACACCTTTGTATATGGCGACTTTGGATGGCCACGCGAAATGCATCAACTTTCTCATCGATGATCATGGCGCAGATGTCAATGCCCAAAGAAACTCGGGCTGGACTCCACTTCATAGAGCATGTGATGGAGGACACCTGGCTGCTGTGCAGGCCCTTATTTCGCATCCCAAATGTGATGTCAATATTACCGATAAAAACGGAAAAACGGCAATGGATCTCGCGGCCGCCAATAACCATCAACATATTGTACTGTTTTTCTCGCAGCTACATTTCTCCCAACCAATACAAAGAGAACTGTCTGTTGTGAAAAGGGAAGTGAAGGCTCTTAAACAGCGCGATGACGTTGCTCAAGGTATAGGCGCTATGTCCATCAGCGACGACACTAAATCATCTGGTAAGTATAATTTATATAAAGGAGTATTTTGAAACATTGATGATCGATTTTATTATAGCTTTGTTATTTGTAACAAATAGGATACATAGAAATACATGACATTCTGTGGTTGATAATATTACAAAAGAAAATAAGCTTAAATGCTTATGTTTAGCAATATAACTGAAAAAAGCAGTAAGGAAAAACATGCACTGGCTCGTGCAAAATTTGGAACCGATGGACCATCTCGACTACTTATTCTCACTTGAAGCACTCAATCGTGAGGACTACGAAATAGTGCGAAAACCGCTTACTTCGGCAGAGAAAGTCAATATTCATTCTATTTCATTTTGGCAAATCATGATTTAGGTCCTGCGATTTTGAACTTTGAAAATCCATTTGAATCAGTACACAGTGATTGAAACATTCGTAATTTAAATTTAAAAGTGAATACACATAAACATGTGACAATATGCAAATATTACATAAAAATATCAATAAACAATTTTAATAATTTCAATTATGTACAAACATATCTTGCTTATTGCTGTTTACCAAGTCTCTTTATTGCAATTTCTAATTCAGACAAGAAGCATGATACTCGCGCTACTCGACAAACCAAATGATTCATGGGCCCCGATATTTCTAGAATCGCTCCGTGAAAGAAGTTCATTCGCAGCTGACAAACTTCTAATTTGACTTTCAAGTAAACATTTCAGATATCATAGAAACAGCTTGTAAACGTATATTGTTGTTGATAATTTGGTCTGCTTTCACTAGGTCAACTGTATTTTAGTTACAACATAACACATCCATCATGTGTCACATTCAATTTGTCATTGAATCGAAAATAAGTTATCGTATTGGATCTGTGATTGTTGTTGTTATTTATGTGGCTGGTGGTATTTAACATCGCCTAGAGGTTTGGTTTAATCACAAATTAACTGTTAAAGCACAGAAAACAACAATATTTTCAAAGGGCATTAAAAAGTTAAAGCACTCATGAATGCATCATCAAAGTTGATTTTAAAGTAACAACTATATGGTGCCTCATGCTATTAATGATAATGCATGGTGTTTTTTATGTGACAGATACAATTTAATTTTAGGATAAGTTGTTCTCGCAACGTGCTCCAGTAAGACTACTGACAAGACAAGTATTAACAAGATAACATTGGCATAAGCGTTTTGAATGTTGCCAATTACAATGATTTATATGCAGTATTGCCTAAAAATACATTTTAATCCTATTCATGACTTTGAGCCAATATGGACCATATATGTTTGGTTGTTGTGAATTATTTGAATTTGCGTCTCAAGTAGACATGACACCACCCATTAACACAGCGTTTCTTTGTAAAATAATATCAAAAATGTCATTTATTTCTTAGAGGAGGTCTAATCAAAACCTATTACGTTACTGAGAATATAATAGCAGTATATCAATTTATTCGCTTTACTGTGAATGTATATCAATATCAATTATTTGGTCTCAGTTAATTGAGATGCTTAATGTGTAGTGTTCATTTCCACAATATAATAGATGTAAAATATATTGAAAGGCCAATGGCGGGTAAATTAAATGATCAATCATAAGAATATGCGATTCTACCAATTGTGTTTGGTGTTTTGGTCTAGATAGCTCATCAATCGAGAATATGCTAAATAGCACGTAATGTTATAGTAGAAATGACTTCAAATGATTTTACTATGCTTTTGTAGCTTTATCATATATTAATTTGAGTCGAAATTACCTATAACCAATCGCTTATTCAAAACATACTTACTTGACACAAAACAGCTTTTTAATTATGGTTGACGTGAGTTACTCTGAGTGCATATATATCAGTTTATATATAATCAGTAACGATAATGAGTCGAGTGATTTTTTGGCTTATCATTGTGACAAAATAGTTTGATAAATTGCAAATTAAACATACCCCATCGTCGTACATATGTTTGTCAAGACTTGAATATACACCTGCAAAGCATAGCCTTGATTAAATTGTTTTAAATATTTATGGACTCAATATCATTATTCTATTGAAGCATGACTCATCAAACGGTTATCATTATAGTGATGATATTACATTTCATATAAAATTTAATTTAATTATTTAACTGAATTTTCATTGTCCGGAAAATAATCATGTTAATATAGCTAATAAAACATATGTTAAATGTCAAATTATGAAATTGTATTGATTCAAACTTGAGTGTATGCCTTGCAGTGTATCAATGTCAGATATATCAGTTGACTTATAATTGTTCATGAACAGTTTCTTCTTCCATAACTATGTGAACAAGTCCAATTGATTAATTTTAATGATATAAATTTCATCATAAAACTAGTTTTATTTTTTTCTAAATGTAATCTAATAATTGAATTGTCGCTTTGCATGAACAATATGAACACATTTTTAGGAAACTATTATGTCATATATCTATTTGCAAAAAAATGGCATATTGTTTTAAATATTATCTATCAATTGTGTGAAGCTTATATCTTATCCATCCCTGTAGAAAACATATTTTTCATTGCAACATTGTGTTAAGTGCCAAGTTTGTCACATTCCGCGTGCAACAAAATGTTTTTTACTCAACACAAGCCACAGTTATTTTATATAGCACCACTATTTTGCAAAATATTTCCATGCAACATAATTTTGACTTAACACAAGTCAACATAACTCATATAGCGCTGTTTTTGCGTGTTTTGCTTCCGTGCAAAAACTGTTGCTTAGCACAACTCATGCTTTGTTACTTTCGCGTGCAACACTGTGTTAAATTTGTGTTAACTGTATCAGTCTTAAGGGATCGATTATATTATGTTTGTTGCACGCAAAAAAGAAAAATGTCATTTATAGACTAAGATGGACTATTTTTCATTATTTTAATTAATAAAACTTTATTTTTATGTTTTTTTCAATTAATTTTCACATTGCAATACACATAGTTTTTTTGCATAGAAATCGGGGCATTAATAACTATACTAGTCTCAGTTTTATTTCAATATCTTCAGTTTGAGTTTTCTTGAAACAGCAATTTCAGACTATACACATTTTCTTAAGCATTTAACTACATGTTTTTCAACAAACATGTTGAGGATAATACATATCACATGGAACCAGTGATAATACAAACATTTAAAGGGTAGCGATTATCCACACATCAGCAAAATGCAAAATCAAAACCGTCTTTCTTACAACTACGGAACAAATGCTCTTGTGAAAACTAGGTTCAAGTAAATATAACTTCATACAAACGCGTTTTGTGGGTTAAGTAAATCGATTGCGTTTTTATTGGATTACGGTGTTGATGTAATCAAGAAAGGATCATATAATTCTCATTATGGACCGGTAACAATTTTACATTGAATGAGAGCATGGCGATCTATATCTAGTTACTTATTGTTTCTTATTCAGGAACAGAATAATAAACACATACTTGCCTACTACGCAACCTTATTTTTTACATTAAAACCTCTTTGATTTAAATCAATAATTTGTGAAGCAATAATCGTTATATAATTCGGTGTGAACAGCATGAATTCTCAGTGTGGTTACATACAACTCTATTTCTCCTTCATTGAACGCGTTTGATCTTCTTTAAGTCGACTTTGGGAGCCTATACTCGGCTTGCATATTCGTGAAGCGGGCGAACAATGCGATATACTGCTTAGGTAGAGAGGAGCTCATTATGTTAGTTCGCTTGGGAATTCTATGGAAGTGTATTTTCAAGATTACGGTTATGTTGAGGCTTATTCCTTGATAATTTGCTAGGTCGACCTTTTTGAGTGTTTGACAATTGATTTTATATTCATGGTTGAGAGGGCGTCACTTGGCACTTGGATCTCGTTAACACTCTTGCTTTTGGTACTTTTATATGTATGAGCCGATGAAGTTCTTTTTAAATTCACGATGCGGGTAAGGATGCTACCATTGGCGAAGAGGTTTATGTATGATCCATGCATTTTTTTGTTCTGTATGTCGTTAATATAACGAAGGAAGAGAAGAGGTCCTCTTGTGATTATTTTGTGTCTTTCAATGATGATGATTAATAACTATTTAAATTAAGTTTTAATCTCAAATTCGTTTATTATATTTAGATATAGCTAGAACTGTACTATCACAAGCTTAACTGGTGGATTAAAAAAATAATGTTGTCAAAGATATTACACAATTTTATGATAAGGCACAATGAACAAATATGTGACTGCAAAACAAATACTCTTCAGCAGAAAATGTATAGTTCATATAATTAATAAACCATGCATATTGCTTTTGATTCAAATTAAAGTTATATGTATTTCATATTTCAAGCTATATTTACTTTTGTCATCAATCATTTATTCGAATTCTCTTTGGAAATCCCTTTCGAAAATGATTTGTAGCTAATTGTTAATACTGAACGTAATGAAGTAATGCTAAATAATTAAACTTAAATGTATTGATAAAGTTAACGTTGTGCGAGATAACGCTTCGACTATCGTTTAAGTCCAGCATTATCAGAGTAAAGCTCGTGCTTGGGAAAATGCAAAGAACACAATTTTGTTGTATTACGGCAAGGCCAATTTTATTTAATTGGACATTGTTATATATTAATACAATTTATATAAATAGTGAAAAGTTTTGCACATGAATGAAAGGTTAAATAGTGCATTTTTAGTTGGCATCAAAAAGCGACACGATTAACCATAGTGTATAAGAATAAATATTCAATAGATTCAAACCATATTTGTAGCAGAAACGTATGTGAAACATAATGTCACACCATTAACCCCGTTATATCCTACTGCCTAAAGGATGACTGGGTGGGATGGTGGGTTTTAAGAAAAATTAAATGAACTTAACTGTCCGATGTCTCGTCAACAAATGAGAAAGAACACACGTGGAGGAAAGCTTTTATATACATGCATAACTCCTCAAAGTATTGTGCATGAATATTGCATTAAAGTCCAGTGCCATATATAGAATACACATACCAATAATTCTAGCATGTAGATATTATTATTTGTAATATATGCAACAAGCCCCTTGTTAAAGCCAAGCATGTAGAACCATAATGTACTTAAACATGCAACACTTAACTGGACTTAACGATGCCTTTAAATTCAATTATATTTATAATTGTGTATTGATATATTGTTCATTATGATTTATTTAATAAATTAGGGTCAACACTTTAACGGATTATTTAATCTAACATTTAAATCTTAATTTTTGTTTGTACCTATGATTTTAATTGATAGTTTTAGCACTTTCATTTCCACATGTTACACGTTAATTGCCACTTGCTTCATTTATGACGTAATAATTATTTTGCGCAATGTAAAATAACGTCGATTGTTGTTACCGAGGTAATTCTATATGATTTATTTAAAGTACAATTGTATCATCTTTATTTTTTTTCCGTTTCTGTGGCTTTATCTTGCTAAACTTCAATTATTTGATTCAATTAATTATCAACTGTGATAATCAAACGAAATTCATTCATTAAATGAAATGATGAAAAATAAACAATTTGCTTCATTAAAGTCTTTGATTAAAATATATATATCAACTACAGTAGCTTGTCCGGTTTTTAAATTACCTGATATCCTGATAGGGCCACAAACAAACAAGGAATTTGCACAATGGTGGTCATAGATGTGCGATTTTTTTCAAATTGTCACATATTTTACCATTTGTTTTGCTTTAATATATTATTGAATCTTCAAAAATATCGAAAAAAGGCGACTGATCTCTTTACATTCATAAATTATAATTCACTTCACAAAGGCATTATGTTTCTTGGCATGCATTAGAAATGGAATACGCTTATATATTTTTTTATTATACAAATATAAACTTTCTGAGAGAGAATCTATTCAAATAATTGTTTTATACAGCTAAGAAAAAAATAAGCTTGAAAATGAGTAGCACCACTGTTAATGTGTATATAATTAAAGGATCGTTTGTATATAATTAAAGGATCGTTTTAAGATGTTTTTCATACTGTTGGTCACATATTTTCTTACGTATCTTTCCTTTCTAAAAATGCTACTATTTTTACAAGAAAATTGATTAAACTGATTGATCATATTTTTAAGTAAAAGATTGTAAATTATCTAATTCATATTGTTACCCGAACTATATTTGTAATCATTTTATTTATTTAATGAAACAATTATTTTCTGAAGTATTTGTGTATAAAAGTTCATTTGCAAGTGAACTTTTTTCATTTGATCCGATCTTTTCCAAACTATCAATTACATGTGCTACGTAAATATTAAATCTAAAACATATTACGTTATCTGTGTTATGGAATAATTTTGTAAATTCTATAATGTGAAACACATATAAACTACGTTTGGCCTAGTCATATTCTTATATATAACTTATGCCTGCAGAGTTTCAGTTCATTTATTGTAAGTATATTATCGGGCCAGTAACAACAATTTTCTAAACCGATCGAAAAATAGAAAATGAAGATGTCTTCAAACGAAATACAATTGACACAGGCAATCATTGACGAAAATTATGACAAAGTAAAAACATTACTTAAGGAGAGTGATATTAAAGAATGGATAAGTAAACAGGTGCCGAAAAATCAGCTGAAGAACCACCGTCTTCCGGATAGTTTTGAGTGGACGACGGCGATATCATTAGCAAGTCGCCTTTCTTCCTTTACTATAATGCAGAAGGTTATGGATGCTGGCGCCCATTTGTTCAACATTAACAGTGGTGGTGACACAGCCTTAACATGGGCGTGCTTCCATAAAACGGATACATTACCGAAAGTAAAGTTTCTTTTGGATAAAGATAAGGGATTGCTGCATGCAACCGATAGCAGAGGATTCAGTGCTTTGCACTGTGCGACACAAACGGGACAAGTCAATGTCTGTGGGTATTTGCTGCAACAGGGCGCCGATGTCGATAAACAGAACAATAATGGGTCAAGCAGTATGCACCTTGCTGCCAAGCACAACCATAAAGCTGTCATAAAATTACTTAAACAGCATGGCGCCAACCTTGAGCTACGTAATCAATTTAAACAAACACCACTTCATGACGCGGCATTAAAAGGTGCACACAATGCACTGAAAACACTGATTGAGCTAGGCAGTGATATCAATGCACATGGTCAATACAAACGCAACGCCCTACATAACTCCGCGCAGGCCGGCAGCATCAAGTGCTGCAAGGAGCTAATTGACCGCGGCGTACCCGTTGATATCCGGGACAAAAACAATATCACACCTTTGTATATGGCGGCTTTGGATGGTCATACCAAATGTATAATCTTTCTCATTGATGATAATGGTGCAGATGTCAATGCACAGATGAGTTTTGGCCAGACTCCACTACATGCGGCATGTCATCAAGGGCACCTTGCTGCTGTGCAGGCCCTACTTTCGCGTCCCAATTGTGATGTCAATATTATAGATAACAACGAAAAAACGGCAATGGATCTCGCGATCGCGAACAACCATCAGCGTATCGTTTCGCTTTTCTCCCAGTTTCATTTTGCAAAAGAAATCACAAAACCAATACAAAGGGAACTTGCCGCTGTAAAAAGAGAAATGAAGGCTTTGAAACAACGCGATGACGTTGCTCAAGGTATAGGCGCTATGTCGATCAGCGACGACAACAAATTATCTGGTTAGTAAAAGTTTTGATTAAGTGTACTTCACTACATACACCTTATCAATTTTGTTTGTTTTAAGACCACATGCTTAATTAATATAACGAATCAGCTTCTGATAAATCATATTACAGAACTGGTTGCTTATTTTCAGCAATCGAGCTTAAAAGGGCAGTAAGGAAAAACATGCACTGGCTCGTGCAGAATTTAGAGCCAATGGACCATCTTGACTACCTATTCTCCCTTGAAGCACTCAATCGTGAGGACTATGAAATAGTGCGAAAGCAGCTTACTCCGGCAGAAAAGGTATATATTCATTTTATTTTATTTTGGCAAATTAAGATATATTTCCTGCAATTTCGAAAATTACATTTGAAAGAGAATAAATGGATTGAAACATTCATAATTTATTTTTTTGGACATAAACATGTTACGATATGCAGATATAAAAATTAAAATATCGATAAACAATTTCAATAATTTCACTTTAATGTACATACACATCTTACTGATTCCTGTTTGTCAATTTCTTTATTTCAATTTCTAATTCAGACAAGAAGCATGATTCTCGCGCTACTGGACAAACCAAATGACTCATGGGCCCCGATATTTCTGGAATCGCTCCGTGAAAGAAGTTCATTTGCCGCTGACAAACTGCTTTATGATCCTTCATAGGCACATTTTAAATGGAATATATACAGTAAGTTTTACAACATAACTAGAATTAAGTTGTGTTCTTTTTTTATTTTAATAAGCATATTTGATGTTATCAAAATTATCTTTGTTTTACAGTTAACTCATGCTAATGCCAGAGAATACAGAGTTTCGACCTTGATTATGAAAGGCTAATGATGCTATCTTTAAGTTGCAGTCGTAGAGTATAATAAGTTATGTTATTATATCATTTTAAGTAATAACATTGTTGAATATTTTACATTGATACTTTTGTTGTTTAATTAGTGTCAATCCTGGCTACAAAAGACGGAATCGTTCAGTAGTTGAGTTTGATTTGTAATGGACATAGCTAAAACGATTATTTGAATTGACTTCATGACATTACTAGCATATTGCTTTATATCTCAGACTGCCTGAACTGCCTGTTGTATGTAAAGTTCCCCATAGAAAATAAAATATCGTTGTGATCGTTGCTATTAAATTCATGTTAATTCGGGCCATATTCTGTGATGATGACAAAATCATGCGCTTAATTTAACTATATTGACATGATTAATCGAACCACATACACTAATGTATGTTATCTTATGTATGTCATTTATTTCTAAGACAAGGTCACATAGATTATATTAGGAATTATATCAACTATTTACTTTGTATCGTTGTAAATGAATTCACATAAATCTGTATTGCGTTAAGCGGATTTAGATACATGTTGATTATTATTATAAGTGATTTATGAACATGGGATTATCACAACTGAAGGGTCTGGGCATTATTATTTACATAAGGGGTTAGGATTTAGGGATATGCTCAGGGATAAGAGGATATGAAGATAAGTGCTTACGTTTCTACCTTGATTCAATTAAAGCATAAAATAAAGAAAGAATGATGGTATAAGCTATCGGCTTATTCGATATCAGCTCCCAATGAGCACCTCATGAGCTGTTTCTAAAATAATGGCCATATGCAACCATTTTGAAGTGTGCTTTTGGGCACAGCAATTTTATCAAACGTTAATAATCTATTGTATTATATTAGTATTAATTTAGTTATTGTAGTATTATATGTATATCCAAGTGTTTGTAAATATGATTGATACAATGATTGATTCAACCCTAACACTTTTGATATTGATTAATACATTTGTATGCAAATTAATGTATGCAGTGGCTATGTTTGGTATAAATAAAATTGAAAATGTTATTGAGTAATTGATTGTACGTTGACATTGATTTTTTCTTATGTTAAAGTTTTTTGCGGGAACTCGGTTGGACCGTTGTGTAATAAATCAAAATTCCGAATGAGGCCCTTGCATTTGATTGAATTGAACTATTTTGAGTTTATGTGCAGCACAAAAACACAAAATATATGCTGCTTCAAAATTCCACTTTGAGATTTATGTAAATTCTAACAATTATTTCATGATGACAAGAACATATGTTAGATGAATATAAAAACAATGCAATATATATTATTACCAAACTCTAATCACTTGAATATCCAAGCGATGTACAGTTTAAACCATTTCTAACCTGAATATCGATAGCCTATTCTTTCCTTTCAAAAGAATCGCTTAATCGTTAGCATTTCACGTTTACGCGTTTTGCAGTTGTGTGTGTATTTGTTTTGTCGTTTAACTGTTTAAGCGTTTGGCGGTTTAGGTGTCCAGGTAGTTTGTTGTGTATTGTATATCAACATATATAATATTATATGAATATGATTATGCATATACATATGAGTTACAATGTCTTGTTCAATTGTTAGGGTTTCTTAAAATTTGATAAACACTTTTATTTTTCTTTAACTTTTATTTAAAAATATTTCCGCTAAAATAGCTGCATTTCCCTTTTTTTCGTATAACCATTGAGATCAACTAATATGATAATAATGTATATTTGTCCAAAATGCTTCAATACAGGATTTCACTCATTATTTGATAAAAAGAATTAGATCATGGGCAAATATATGATAGTGATAAAAAACAATACATTTGTGGATATTTCGACCCCACTTTAAGAGGTTATGCATAATATAATACATTGTTTATTTGTTTAAACATGCTGTATGTGCAAAGTTTAAATACGTTTGGGACAATTTTTCCTTAATTTATAATGTATTTCACTGATTCATGATAAAGATATCTTGTATAAGGCAACTCGTCTGCAGTACACAACCATTGTTCTTTCATTTGAATTGCCGCTTTTCAAAGTTCCAGTAATGGTCGAACCATATTGATGTATGCACAAATGGCAGCTTGATTTTCTTTTATACCCTTATTGGCAGCTATCGCTAATTGTTTAGCCGTTTAGCAGTTAATGTATTTAGACGTTTAATTAATGGCTGCATGGTTTTCTTTTTATACCCTTATTGGCAGCTATCGCTTATTGCTTAGCCGTTTAGCAGTTAATGTATTCAGACTTTTGAGCGTTTGATTATTTGGAAAGTTTTGTTTAGCCGTTTGCAAGGTTTTTGGTTACGCGTGTCGGTTGCATCGTCTAGTGGTTTGAGTTGTCAGGTTAGACATATTTTTCACTGTATAGTAATACATGCACAAACATATTGTCCCACATTCGCGAACAATTCAATGAATAGAAGAAAAGCATTAAATAATTTGCTCATCGAGGCACGATTTATCCATTTAGTGCTGTTCAATCGTAGAATGGTTCAGTTCACACGATTTGAGTAATCCATATAGTCAATGTTAGGTGTTATTCACTAAAGTTCTATGTAAACTAGGCCTTTCCTGTTAATGTTGATATAAAAGCATTTATTGTGCTCAACAACAAGACTACAGTACCCGCTTCATGCTTCAACATGTTGATGTATTTAAGAAGCATATGAATGAATATGGTGTCATTGACACGAAAGTAGTACACTTGATTTGATAGAACATGCAGGGTACAACATATGCGTATTAAGAAAATGGCCTCTGTATTTGTCTGATTGATTATGATATTGAGATTATGATATACACATTTCGATATATACTCCTACTATATTGCCATCATGTTTATTACATAGTGCAATTGATTAGATAGAACATGCAGGGTGCAAAATATGCGTATTAAGAAAATGGAAATAAGAATAAGAATAAGAAAATAAGAAAACTCAAACGTTTAGAAACCTAATAAGCTGTTCCTCAATAAAAATATATCCAAGCAAATCATATAAATTATGCGTTTGAGCATAGAAATCAGATATCAGGAAACAAAATTAAAATTGTTATTGCTATTTTTCATCATATAGTACTGTGTGTTATGATTATATCAATATTTTTTGGCAAACACGCGATTGATAAAATAATATTACGATGAAATTAATTTCATTTATCATATAAAAGTTGTCAGCTATAATCAATAAAGTAAAACGAAATACATCTATAAGGCTATCAATATCTCCCTTTTAGTTTTTAATAGTATCAATATTGGGGATAGTATTATGAAAAAAATATATTTAAAAGAAAAACAAAAACAAATATCCAGTTCCAGTTCTAATAAGTTCTACATATATTTTATATGTAGCCTTTCTGTTCATATATTTTTTTGGCTTGCACATATTTTGTCACAATAGTATTGCACTATGTTAAATGAGTTTCAAAGTGCAAAAAACAAAAACGCATTAATAAATTCGCTGAATCTCGACATTGAGTCTTCTTTCTTGTCGCGATACATAGACTTAGAGTAATCCATTCATTCAAGTAAAGTGTCCATTAGCATAATAATATGTACACCTCTCATGTAAAAGGTTTACTTAAGGAACTTATAAAGCATACTTATAATAGTACACTACTTATGAAGGTGCATTTATTTTGTTAAAGCACATTATCTCTTAAATAGAGCAACCCCAAAAAAGATTTAACTAGTTTGATGAATGTACCAAATATGGTTGGGTGAATCGTCCCACATAGCTCTTTTCAAGTTTCAAAGAGTCTAATATTCCCCCATATATTTATTAATCTTGTCTAAGCGATTCTTATATAGCTCATATATCATGAACATGTTCTTTGCATTTACAGTAGACACAAACACAACGTCATAATGGAATAAATGACAAATATAAGAATTCATATAGGAAATATATGGTTCATATAAATGAATATAGCAGTTCAAAATTATATAAGTCACATGCAAAAGTGCATTATAGAATAGCCTTAATGAGTTAAAACTAAGCACACTTTCAGAAGCATCCAGGGTAATACTGATGCTAATACGAAAGTATAACTTCAAGATATATTATATAAACATGGCATATGATAGGAATATATTAACTGCGGATCAAAATTATGGAACAGATATAGATATATAGAGATCGTATTTATATTTAATTTTTAATAAAAAAAACGATTCAATTCGATTTTTAATAGAGTAAACTATTCTTGGTTCAGCATTAATTTATTTTACAAAATGTTGTTCGATCACTGGTTTTTGAAAGCTCAAATTCAAGTTTGATTAGAAAATTTGGTCAACTGTATAGATTCATCAAATATCATATAAAGTATATAATGTACGTTTTAGAAAACGGGCTTTGCATTTCCAAGATAAGATTTATGAACTTCACATTCCTATGTGATTTGACTAGGTTGCAATTTTGTTCAGTTTATTCAAAATATTACGTTAAAATTTATACATTAAAACGATATTCAATCAAGCGGGGCAAAAACCATTCGCGTGTTGCTCTGTTGTGTTAGAAAATAACATCATCATTGGTAAACAGAACCATGTATGACCGTAAATTGTCTACAATTTGCAGTTTTACAAATCTATTTATATTGAAGAGTTTGCACTGAGCCACTTAGGTTCACGGATGCCTTCGTTAGTGGAATAGCGATCATGCAACTGTAAAAGGGAGATTAATATCTAGAATAATTTTATTACAACTAGAACACATTCCTGTTTCACTGAATATTCGCCGAGTATATTGAAAGAGTATGACAATGTCTAATAAGAATACATTACTCTTCACATCGTCGTTCACCCCGTAGCTCTGGCGGCTTGTAAATTTAGCTAGATTTCTAAAGACGAGGTTTTTGTTGAACGAATCAAATGTCATGGTCTGATTTAAAAAGGCAATGTTGAAAGGATGTCTTTGTTTTTGATAATCTTATCGCAGGTAAGATTACACCATAGTTCTTTTGATCTCCGTGATTTCACTATGTATTTGGTAGACATTGTTTTCATCATCGTATTTTGTGGATGCTCGTTTGAGGACTGGAAAGAACTTCGTTTTATTATTTCCAAGAGCCTTCATGCTTCACTATGTGTGGAGGGTTTGTCAAGCCCTTCGTTGTTGTGTTTTATTGATAGATAGCATAAGAGCCTCATTTGTTGCTTGAGTAACTTGCAAAACATGTAAATTTGAGTAGGGTAGCATGCTAGCTTTTTTTCTATGATTTATTTCACCTATATCGATTTAAGTAAGATATTTTTCTGGACTTAATCATTAAGATCGGGTTCAACACAGTCGTACAATGTAATTACAACAACGTTCTAGAATAAGTGTTCTACATTGATTAAAAACACATAAAGAGTAATTAAAACGCTTAACGCCTCAGAGACTCGGAGAGAAAAGGTGATGTTCTATGTGCATGTATGAAGTAACATGGGTCAAATGCTACATGCCATATTACAAATAGGCATCTGCCTCAGCAAAGACATTAAACACCTGCTATTTTGCAGGCTTACATATATAACTATCCTCTATTACACATAGTATGCTGAAATCTACCTACATCTACTATGTTTGTCATAGAAACGGCCATATAGAGCTTTCATTAAGTTTTTGTTTAATTTTGCGTTTTATTTTTATCAACCGATTTAGAAAAATATTGTTTTTAAATAATTATTCAAAGGTGGCATTTAAATGTTAACACTTAATGGTTAGAGTACTCAACATTAACAATCAATCCCTCCGAATTAAAACTTATGTTGCTGAATATAAATGTCTTTTAATAGCTAGAAACGATTAAAGCCTAGGTTCGCAGCACTTAAGTCATATCAGGCATGCAACGTTGGCCTCGCGAATAATATATGAAAACGATCCCCTGACCACCTATCGTGGAAAGAGTGTCCTTTTTTGTCAGCACAAGAACACATCTTCGAAAGATGACTCTCCTATAAAGGCATTTATAACAAGAAGAAGGGAGCCGCTTCAATGATTTTGCAGACGATGCCATACTTATGTTATACTAGAAGCGTTTTTGTGGTGTCATGTTCTTGTCTTGTAATGTATATGTATATGTCTGTATGAATGTATATGTACTTTATATATGAAAAATACTAACAATACAATAAAAACAAAAAATATGTGCTTCATGCTTTATATGATTTTCGTTTTACGTTTTGCATGTTATAAACAATTGAGTTTGACAAAGAAAAACTTTTCAGTGAAATGTCTGAAAAAATATATATGCTTCATGCTTAAAAATAACCATAAAAATAAATTTATGAAACGATCTCGGGCATTCCATATGACAGAGCCTTAGACATTATCCGTTGTGTGTATATTACTTAACTCATTATAAACAAAATCCAGGTTGTCATTTAATTGCTATTATCATCATCAGTATATTAGTATTTAAGAATAAAAAGGGTAACGTAAAATAACGATTTTAACGATGTTTCAAATAGATATATTTACATATATGCCTTTTAAATATGTGAATGATTTAAATAGTAAAAACAATATGTAGATGTTTCTACCAAAGGCTCTGTAGGGTACTCTCATTTCAATAACAACCTTACAATCCTCTCTCAAATAAGCAAATTACGTGTTCTTGTGCCTTTAACAATGTCATATACACGTATAAGGCCAAGAAATGTTTGCATGATCTTCTTCATATGACAGTAAACCTATATATATAAATATACATTCGTTGGCTAAGTCATTTATGCTAAAGGGAAATACCAGATTTTGGGTTTTCAATAAATAACATTATATCCAGCTGGAATCAAAGATAAACGCCGATGTGGCTTTTTGGTGGTTATCGGTTCATCTAAACAATTTTAAATTTAACATTCTTCGAATATGAAATTAATGCTCTCTTAACATCCACAAATATTGATTGCAATGTCACAGATGAATAAGATTGGGACATACATGCATAATTAGTCACGTTTTGCAATGAATTTATCCAAAAAGGTCACATAAATACTACAGTGATAGTTATTATCAGATTATAATCCGAATCTTAATAATCCGACCATATATATTCATTTCAATAATAGTAATTATCAGATCGGTCTTGGTTCTAATGGAGCCTTGTACACACCAGTATAGTGTAACGTTGTACGATGGCTTTGCTGGTTTGAAAATACATTTTTATAGTCGTGTAGTATATCATAACACATGGCTTTCATTGATTTAACATAAATTTTGAATATTTATTTCTAATATTCAAGAGTATATTTAGTCGGCGAGAAAATATCGATACAAAACACTGTGTATTACGGATAAAAAATAAATTGAACTAAAAATCAATAACACCCCTGGTAAGACATTATTAAAATTATAACCTTTATGAAATTACCACGGGTTTACTTGAGAAGCCGGTTAGAATTGTGATGGTTATGCCAATGACAATGCAATTTTCATATTCAACAACATCCTAACGTCTCAGTTAGATTGGAGTTTCCAAATTATTGTTTAAAACGCGATTATGCAGGTGACATAATTTAATTATATTTCACGGATTAACTTTTTTCATATAAAATATATGATTCCATGTTTACGCTATACTAATTCCCGCTTTATTTCTTTCACAACATTTGATTCGAATATCAAATCATTAAGCAAATATATGTAAACTATATAATTCTTGTGGTCACAGGAATGATATTTTTTATCATCTTCAGTTTTTTCTGTATTGTTTTATTATGAGTCTAGTTTCTAAATGGTCTTATTCAACCCATTGACACTGAATATATTGATAAGTCATAAATGCTAGGTGCCCGATTAATCGTATATGTATAGGTTGATCTGGGTACTAGATTCGTAATATGTTATAATGTTACACATAAGTATCATAAGTTTGGACTAAATATAGCCATATATAGTACTGAAATGTGCATAGTTTCATACATTCACTATGGACCATTGAGGGTCCAACAATATCAATTCATTCGTAAGGATTGAATAATGTAATGAAAATGTCCTCAAAAGAAATACAATTAGCACAGGCGATCATTGACGACAATTATGACATAGTAAATAAAATACTAGACGAAAGTGATATTAAAGCTTGGATAAGCAAACAAGTGCCGAAATTTCAGCTGAAGAACCACCGCCTTCCGGATAATCATGCATGGACAACGACAATATGCCAGGCATGCCTTTCTTCCTGTTCTAGCATGCAGAAAGTTGCGAATGTTTGGTGCTGATCTCTATAACATTAACAGTAAAAACCACACAGCCCTGACAAGTGTGTGCCTCAATAAAACGGATACATTGTCAAAAGTAAAGTTTCTTTTGAATGAAGATAAGGATCTGCTAAATGCTGCTAATAAGAACGGATTCAGTGCTTTGCATTTTGCGGCACACACGGGACAGGTCACTGTTTGTGGGTATTTGCTGCAACAGGGCGCCGATGTCGATGCTCAGAACAATGCTGGGGGAAGCAGTATGCACCTTGCTGCCAAGCTCAACCATCCGGATGTCATAAAATTACTTTACCAACATGACGCCAACCTTGAGCTGCGTAATCAATTTAACAGCACACCTCTTCATGAAGCAACCATAGCAGGTGCCCATAATGCAATGAAAACACTGATTGAGCTAGGAAGTGATATCAATGCAGTTGGTCAATGGAAACGCAACGCCCTCCATCACTCTGCGTACGCCGGCAGCATGGAGTGCTGCAAGGAACTACTCAACCGTGGCGTACCCGTTGACATCCGGGACGAAAACTATATAACACCTTTGTATATGGCGGCTTTAAAGGACAATCACAATATATAAACTTTCTCATTGATGATCATGGTGCAGATGTCAATGCACAGGGCAAATCAGGCTGGACTTCACTTCATGAGGCATGTGATAGAGGGCACCTGGCTGCTGTACAGACCATTAGTTCGCATCGCAATTGTGATGTCAATATAACCGATAATAACGGAAAAACCGCGGCCGCTAATGACCATCAACATATTGTTCTGTTTTCTCGCAGCTACATTTCTCCAAGCCAATACAAAGAGAACTTTCTGCTGTGAAAAGGGAAGTGAAGGCTCTGAAGCAACGCAATGACGCTGCTCAAGGTATAGGCGCTATGTCGATCAGCGACGACACAAAATCATCCGGTAAGTATAATGGTTATGAAAGCGTATTAAAATGTATTTATTGGTTTATTGCTATAACCCCGCATGCAAAAAGTAACGAACGAGTGATTTGTAATTGATCCTATTTGTTGCTTACCTTTAAGCAATGGAGCTTAAAAAAGCAGTGAGAAAAAGCATGTACTGGCTCGTACAGAATTTAGACGCGATGGACCACCTCGATTATTTGTATTCATTAGAGGCGCTCAATCGCGAGGATTATGAAATTATTTCGAATCAGCTAACTCCTACAGAAAAGGTTTGAATATATTTCTTTGTTTTTGTTTTTAAAATGTCAACATACTTTTAAATGACTATCTATATTCTGAAAGTGTTTACAACATCATTATTAAAAATACATGCCCGTTACTCCAACACTGCAATGCTATTTGTAATAATAATGAGGATTTTCTTGTTATTATATGTACAAAGTTAAATTTGCATTTTTCTATTTAAGACCAGAAGAATGATTCTTGCGCTGTTGGATAAACCAAACGAGTCATGGGCTCCGATCTTTCTAGAGTCGCTTCGTGAAAGATGTTCCTTCGCAGCTGACAAGCTACTCTCCGAATAATGAAATCAACATTTAACATTTGACATGCGTTGACATCAAGTTGCATTTTTTTAATGTGAACATAGATTGTAAGTAGAGTTGCTTTACAATTTTCCACAAATGTAGATACGATATGATATTATCAATAGAATCGGCGGAGATCATTAACAGTTGCAAAAAAAGTAATTCAATATATTCGATACCATTAGATCAGATGAGATTGGATGAGATTTTGAACCAAATTATTAGCTATTGGGAAAATTGTAAATAGACTGTTTAGCTACGATTCAAAAACCTTTTGTCTAGGTAAACTATTTGTCTGATTACACTCAAATCTATACTTTTGAACCATTTGAACAGACAAATACAAGGGGTTAGATTTAATGAACCAATAGGCGTAGTGCATGGTTAATTTTACAACAATCGCCTTTCAGTCAGAATCGATTTATACATGTGTATTCAATGCCAAGGAATTTATGTGAAACCAGCAACCTGAAATAAGAGGAACGATCAGTCATGCATCCAATTATTGATTAACATGTAAGCAAATTGTAAGCTGCAATTGTGTTTGTGTACTCGAGTGTATTTGTCGCAATTGATTATATGATGAAATATTTATCAGTTGATGTTAACCTTTATTACAGGTTCATGATGACTGTCACAAAAGAAATATTGCGGGAAATGCAATGATCTTTTAAAACCATAAGCGTTTCATAAATCATATATTTACAGCGATACAAGACAAATTGTAATCATGTGTGTTTTCCAATATATAGTTGTATTATATTGCATTTGATTGAAAAAATATCCCCACATTTTTTTGAACCCGTTAAAAGTTTAAATGTATTTACTGTTTGAATGCTGGGCAACATATAATGTGTTGCTTGTCATTGTAATGTCCTCGATTATGTAATGGATAATATGGAATTTGACTTTGAAAGAATTATCTCTGTTTATCTTTCATAAAATGCTATTTACTTTTAATTTATTTACATAAAAAGTTTTTATGTTTTGCTTTATCATAAACAAATATAAACAAAGTATGTATGAAAAATACTAATCAAATTCATTTGTATACTATAACACTATATAGATAACTAGTGGGGCCGTTTGTTAAAGCACATTGATAAAATCATAATTGTTATTTGACTAGAACTGTTAGGAATATGCCTTTCAGCAATACGACCATTCAATAATATAGGATTTTTGTTAGCTTAATTATTATTCCTGAGAATCCAAGCATTCTTCTACTGATACAAAAATGAATCAATATTCATGAAATATGTATTGGGATAAGGACAATACATAAAGCAGCCCCGACAACTCAGGATTAATTAGAAAAGGCAGTCCATGATCTGTTCCTTAGAAAAAGTGTTTTGAAGAAAATTATATTGCAAATTTGGAAGATGCATTCTTTGTTTCACGAAACACATAATTGATAGTGTGATTATCAAAGTGCGTATCATATCTCTGACCTGATTTCTTTAAGTAATCATATTTTCCTTGTGTTTTGTAGTGCGTGATTTCTGCCATTTTTAAGTTAGTTGCCTCCTCCTTTGTCTTTCAATGTGAATCTCCCTGGTGTAAAATGTTTTTTTTATGGTTTTCGGTCACATTAATAACTGTTGCATGTCGATCATTTTGTGTATCATGTTATACCTACCCTCATGCCATGATGCCCTGAATGATCGTAACAACAAAAGTAGCAGCGCATCCAATATAAACCAATATATAAATAAAATGTTAATGACAAATGAGTACACAAATTTGTTGTATCAACACACATCTCACGCACCAGTCATTTTTAAAATGTAACCCTCACAAGATAATCATGAAAAATAATAAAAACAATATTTGAAACAAGGTTGTGATATTGTGAATAAATTAAACTTATGCCTGATTTTTTTCCAAATGACCTATGTTACCATAAAAACGTCATGCAATAGCCTTTTCGTCATATATTCAAAGTTCTAAAATTAACAATATGTATCTTTCACAATTGAGCTCAATGCTACATTGTGTTAAGTCGATTAACATGTTTCGCAAAAATGGTTTGGGTAAATTCACATGATTATAGATTAATGTTAACTACTGGAGTAAAGCTATGAAATCAATGCAATCATTTTGGTCACTTATAATTTTTTTTAAAAATGGTATGATTTGTCGTCATGGCAAAATCAACACAAATATAAAATGTTTCGAATAAATACAAAACAGCATGTGCTCTATAGATATATGAATGATTCATTTGTTGACTATGTAGCATAAAAATATGACAGTTCAGTTCCCATTACACCTCTCCTGAATTAATAAGTCACGTGTTCATGTACCGTTGGCAATCTCGCATACAAGGCCAAGAAAGGCAATACATATGTTTATTGTTATTTTAACAAAATCATATTCATAAATAGGCATGTGCGGTCTATTGATTATTGAGAATAATAAATAATAACAAAAGGTAGGTTGTTTATATTATAATGCCTGGTATTGAGCCTGAGGAAAATCCAGAAGACTCTCATACTTATATGATTTAAGTAAAACTTTCATGTTATGGTGATTATAAACAATTTTAATATAACAAACATGAAGCTACTTCTTTTTTACATTCATATATCACCTAATTTAACGTCACATATCTGCTATCTTATGGTTTTGTAAATGTAGCTAAATCATTTTATTTTGCATAAAATAGAACTTAAGCTAAAAATTCACTATCAATGGTTATTTCGGTGTTTACAGGAATTTGTGCAAAGACTGACAATTATTTGATGTAAAACATGAGGATTATTCTTTGGGCCTATATAATCTAACATAAAATGTTTGTGGGCACAGCTAAATTCATTTACTGTTGGAACTTTGAAGTGTCAGCAATACCAATGAATTGAAATTTCATTGAACAATTCGTATAAAAATGTCTTCAAAAGAAATTCAATTGACACAGGCAATCATTGACAGCAATTTTGACAAGGTGGATAAATTACTTAAAGGGAGTGACACAAAAGAATGGATAAACAAGCAAGTATTGAAAAAACAGTTTAAGAATCATCGCCTACCGGATGAGTTTGAATGGACGACGGCGATATGCCGAGCAAGTTGCCTATCTTCCGTTACTATCATGCAGCAGGTTGCGGATGCTGGTGCTAATCTGTACAACATCAACAGTAATGGTCACACAGCTTTGACATGGGTGTGCCTCCATAAAACGGATACATTGTCGAAAGTTGAGTATCTTTTAAAAAGGGATAAGGGATTGTTGCATGCAACCAACAGTAGAGGAACTAGTGCTTTACATTGTGCGGCCCAAGAGGGACAGGTCGATGTATGTGAGTATTTGCTACAACAGGGCGCCAATGTCGATGCTCAGAACAATAAAAGGGCAAGAAGCATGCACATTGCTGCCAGGTTCAACCATTCCGATGTCATTAAATTACTTCACCATCATGGCGCCAACCTTGAGCTACATAATAAATTCAACAACACACCACTTCATGATGCGGCATTAGAAGGTGCCCATAATGCACTGAAAACACTGATTGAGCTAGGCAGTTATATCAATGCAGATGGTCAATGGAAACGCAACGCCCTCCATCACTCTGCGTACGCCGGCAGCATCGAGTGCTGCAAGGAGCTGCTGGACCGCGGCGTACCCGTTGACATCAAGGACGAAAACGATATCACACCTTTGTATATGGCGGCATGGAATGGTCATGCAAAATGTATAAACTTTCTCATTGATGATCATGGTGCAGATGTCAATGCACAGAGGAACTCGGGCTGGACTCCACTTCATAGGGCATGTGATGGAGGACACCTTGCTGCTGTGCAGGCCCTTATTTCGCATCCCAAATGTGATGTCAATATTACCGATAACAACGGAAAAATGGCAATGGATCTCGCGATCGCCAAGAACCATCAACATATCGTTTCATTTTTCTCCCAGTTACATTTTGCAAAAGAAATCACAAAACCAATACAAAGGGAACTTTCCGCTGTAAAGCGAGAAATGAAGGG
>LQRL01049407.1:0-13895 GCA_001703475.1 Hydroides elegans | reverse complement strand
AGATGATGTAACTCCAGGCATAGGCGCGATGTCTATCAGCGACGACATCAAATCGTCCGGTATGTATGATTTTTATATACTTGAATTGTATATATTGTTTTTATACATGGTTAATCATAGTATAAAAATGGTTGCTTATTTTAAGCAATGGAGCTGAAAAAAGCAGTAAGGAAAAACATGCACTGGCTTGTGCAGAATTTAGAGCCAATGGACCATCTCGACTATTTATTCTCTCTTGAAGCACTCAACCGTGAGGACTACGAAATAGTGCGAAAACAGCTAACGGCTGCAGAGAAGGTTAATATTCATTCTATTTCATTTTGGCAAATCAAGATATATGTCCTGTAATTTCGAATTTGAAAATTACATTCGAAACAGAACGCACTGATTGAAACATGTGCAATTTAAATTTATAAAGGAATACGCATACATGTAACAATTTGCAAATAAAACATAAATATATCAATAAACAGTTTCAATAATTTCAATAACAAACATATCTTGTACAAACATATCTTGCTTATTGCTGCTTGTCAATTTCTTTATTTCAATTTCCAATTCAGACAAGAAGCATGGTACTCGCGCTACTGGACAAACCGAATGACTCATGGGCCCCAATATTTCTTGAATCGCTCCGTGAAAGAAGTTCATTTGCAGCTGACAAACTGCTGTCTGGTCCTTAATAGTTACATTAAAATATTAAGATACACAGTACGTCTTACCATGAAATTAGTAATGAGTTTTGGCAGACCAAGACTAAGTTATTTAATTTTGATTAAACATACCGTTGTATATTTTTTTCATTGATGTTGTAGTAAATCATCAAAGGACCCACGATGAAAATGATGGATTCGTTCAGTGGTTGAACGTTGGTTTGTTATTTTTTGACGTCATGACCTCCAGAACGTATTGCTTTATGTATCATATTATGAAGTATATATGTTGTATGCTATTGATCCCATAAGAATATAAAGTGTACTTTGTAATTTTAGCTGTTGTAAATATTTGGATTGGTACCATATTCTGTAATGACAAAATTATGCGCATCATTTAACTTGATTGATATGTTAAACAAACATCATGAATGTAGTACTATCAACTATATATTTGCACTTTAGTTAGTGAATACACATTGAATACAATGTAATACAATATAAAACAATGCGCTTCACTTAATAATATGATTATCTAAACATCATGAGCATGATGTATCATGATGTATGTCATTTAACATAGGTAATTGATGTATCTGAGAAGGTCAAAAATATAATCGTTGATAGTGTTTACTATTATCATATGAACTGTTTACTTAATATTGTTGTAAAAGGATACACATAAATCGTAATTGGTTTAAGCTGACTAAGTCACATCTTTATTATTATGAATATATTAATAATATGTTTGTAAATATGATTGATCTAGTGATTGATTCAAAGCAACAACTTTGAAAATTACTTAGGTTATTTATATCAAGTGTTGTTTATTTGGTTTGATTTACATTGATTAACACATGTGTATGCAATTATATGTGTGTTGTGGCTATGGTTGGAATAAACAATGAAAATATGATTGAATGATTGATTGTTAGGTAACATTAAGTTTTCATTTTTTTATTAAAGGTTTGTATTTTGGAGAATTCGATGGATCTGTTTTGTAATAAATCAAAAATCGAAACGAGGCCCTTCCGTTTGATCACAATTAAACTCTATTGAGTGTATGTGCAGACAATTCGACAAAGCGCATGTACTATTTGCCTGACCAACCAAAGTGGTCTACATTGCAAGAAAGAAAGCAATCAAACACAAATATGATGAAGAAACAACAAAATAAAAAATAAAACTGACCTTGCTCAAATCAAACCATAAATACATACATTTAGATACTTTGGTAAAACAACGGCACATGGCTCTACATGTGGATGCATAGTACCATTCTCACGCACTTTTGTATATAGTAGTCCTTTCATCCGGACAATATCAACTTGTTGAATGAAATTCTTGTCCAAAATACTGACATATTCAACCCGCACTGAACGTATTTACAGAAGGTGCATGATACCTGAAGAAAGGACTGAACTCTAAAAGGAAAAAAAAAAGAAAAGTAAGAAGAATCTGAGAGTTCGACAAGCTCATAAAAACTGACAGCATCGTTACCTTTTTAGGTTATAGTTTCCAAGTTAGAAACCAAGCAGAAGAAACCTATCGCCCTTTCAAATCTTCAAGATGAATATGGACACGTAGGAATGACCATGTTTATTACTTGTTAACTCATCTCGGATAATTATAAAATCATGTTTGTCACACAGAATATTTTCCTGTATTAATAATATAATAAAAGTAGAGTTTGTATGATTTTTTTAATGTTTAATCATCATTACCGACATTTGCAATATAACCCTCCCTGATACAAACTCACCAGAAACCTGAAATATGGACCTTTTCTTGTAAAGACAAAGTGTAACTAGTTGTACATGCACGAAATAACTAAGAAAATTAATGCAATGGAGAAACAGCTATTATTAAACCTTTCATATAGTGTCAGCGACAAGAAAAATGTCAGCGTCGCTTCCTTTAAAAACGGTGTTAAGAACCCGATCCCAAAGTTGATAGTCTATAGAACTCGGTTTTCCTGTCCATGTGTCTATCATTTATTCATTACACGGTCTAGAACGTTCGAAGTAAAGGTCACAAAGACTTGATTATACTGAAATTCTCTCAACTTAAGAGTGTATGATTTAGAACGTTTTAGCAGAGGGTGCATTGAGACATGATAATTATCATATTATTAATCATATTATCATGAAAGGTATCGGTGTGTATTTTTGCCTTATGATAGTTTTGACCAAATTGTGTCAATTTCTGAAAAAATAGCGAAATTTAATTTATTTAGCTGGTATGATCTACAAAAAAGGTCAGGTTTCATTAATACGCCTTTGATATTTTCAGTTGAATTGTCATTTTGGTCAATTTTGTATACGAATATGATCACAATTGCCATCAGTTATATTTAATCGAAACATGGGGATAGACGAACCAGAATCCTTAAAATGAGGTTCGTTGGGACTCGGTTATATGCTCAATAGACAGCATTTCATTACATATCTTCCCTTAGATGATTAAAAGAACGAAGTGAAATAGAGGTAGAATCGGATGATGAGATAGGGACTTCATGTATTTCATAAATACCAAGTTATAGGAGGAAATCGTTAAGAATCAATTTGGCGGTGTTGTCACTCCAAAGATGTTTTTTTTTACATCGTTTGGGTTAACTTGCTGCCTTTGCTTGACACAAGCCATGTAACCTAAGATTTGCACAATACAAGTTTACATACCGTCAAAATTACAAATATATCAAAAACATTGGATGGCTTGAAACCTTTGATATGTGAAATTTGAAAACCCCGATCACCAAACATACATAACACATACAAAATAAAGTAAAAATAAGTTTGAGGGCAATTTGTATTAGAATTTCATGAAAGAAGGGCATGATAAGATAGATACACTGGCGAAATGTTGCGTATTCCATAAAGCATCATATGGTAGTCAGCAACGGCTATGGGCAAAGAGTGTATTCCTCTAATTGTAAATCAATCGTTTAATGGGTTGATCCAGAACCAGTAGATTCCTGAATCTTATTTGCCGCTTACTATAAGTCTAAATTAACATTTAAACGATGACCAATATTTGCATTTATGACAAAAAATCGATATCAGTATGTTTAATGAGATCTTATGTAATTGAATGACAATGAATCTTTGAACAACCGGAATACAAAACAAATAAAAAGACTGATAGACTACAATTTTTTTATGGGACAAAATTATCTGATTATATCCGAATATATTATTATATATCAAAATATTTCCCAAACCCTGAGAAATGAACAAATAAACATTTGACATCGCTTTAACGATCCAAAAATGCTTTAGGCTATCAAATGATTTATACATATGTGTTTAATTGTGCGCAATTCCCACAGAAAAGGCCAGATAATTGAATTTTCGGGTGTATTTTTTATAGCTAACCAACGCTATAACTACGAATATGCACTTATGGTCTAGTCTTTAATTAATTTTGTCACTTTACCAAATATTCTGATGTGATCAAATGCAAACCAAGCGTTTTTCGGTAATTGGTTATTCCACATGTTATCATTTAAACCAAACTTTTATTCATTTGCATCTAGTCACCATATATGTGTCTCATAATATGCTAGCACAGTAATCCTATAAACAGATAAAATCAAAACGTTTAAAAGTTATGTTATGTCTTCGCTGGATAAAACACGCATAGAATCGATAGGAAATAAAATGAACTCTAAATATAAACTTAAAACATAAACATAACATAAACTCTCGTACACTTCGCGTAAGAGACTTTATACAATAAATTAGTTCATACAAATTCAAAATCGAATGAGCTATAAGAATTAAAAAAACCACCAAAAGTACATTTGTGGTTTATCTAAAAGGGCAATATACGTCATCAATTCAGATATATTTGTGTCTATCAATCCCTTTACGCACCATCATAAAACAGCTCATGGAATTGCAGGTCTATACCAAATGACACAAATTCAATATCACAATGTTTGATGATATCTGATGTGCATATGAATAACAATTGAAATCATTAAGCAGCCGGAGAGAAACCAAATAATAAACTATTTGCTACGATTCAACAATTTTCCTGGACAATCATTTGATTTTCCCAAAGTTTATCATTATTGATCATCACTCCCATAAAAACATAATATGAGATAAAATGAACAAAGAAGCAGTTGGCATCGCTAATTTAACCAACAAAAAAACTTAAGGGTATCAATAAATTTGTCCATATGTGTGTTTTCCACTTTTATGTCTTTTTCACCATTTGTCGTCTTTATGACATTAATTCTGATATTTTATTTATGAATAGAGCTAAATTGTTTTTAAGCAATTGCTACACATTGTGATTAATTTTGAAAAGCTTTAGCATCACATTGTATAAAGGGTTATATAATAGACGTAACCACTGAAGGTAAACACTAAACAAGAAGGTGATATAACAATACTTAATGTTTGGGGACAATAAGTTGATTCCTGATCCAAGGTCATGGGAATTGAGAGATACAGCCTTTTGTCCGTCCGACCCCGTGCTAAAGTGTCAGTAATTATCGTATTGCTCCAGCCAATTGATTCCCACAATATCTATATAGCTATTCTAAACCTCAATTAAACACTGATAAATTTGAAATCAAAACAAATGAAATTGTATTTTGTATAATACGCCTGTCTGATGATTTTATGTCTTTAAAATACAATAAAATTTTTGTTATTCTCTTCAAAATACTCTTGCAACCCTTTTGTTCCTGAATAGAATGGTCTAGGGAAGCTTTGACATAAGTGTCCCGTGGTACCATCCTACGTTTTCTTCATTTTTTTTATAAAATGGCATGCAATAATTAATGTTATCGAATCGTTCTCATTATTCATTAATAATAATTTGTGCTCAAGCATTAGAAGCAGTTCCTACAATAACAGCTCGTTTGCTTTAAAGGCAAAACATCGACATCATTTTGTTAAAAAATATGTGGAGTGCACTTCATTGGTATTGAAATCCATAAACAGCCGGAGAGCATCTAAATCTAGTCATTCGATTGTCTGCGTTCCAACAATATGAATGTTTATCAAGCGGTAATCATCGATATAAGTATGACGATAATCAAACAGACTTCAAACAATTGTAATACATCACATTCTATTGAATTCATTACATAATCATTACTGTGCAAACGGATCCAAGGCGCTCCATCGATTTTATAATGAACAGCACAAAACAATGTACACAACAACGAGGAATAATTATTTTTTATAAAGCTTTGCTAAATAGTATGCATTTTTCAAGCTAGATTGGCTATTGAACTTTTTAAAAGCGATTGTAGCAAACAATATCTATTTTCCAAATACAATTCTGCTTAGGCTTGGAAATTGCGACTTATAGACAATTGGACTGTTTAACATTCAATTTATCAAACTGATCAAATTTCCAAACAATAGCAGCTATAACTTAAATGAACATTTTAGATGCCCCATAAAATAAAAAGAGACACAATTAAACACATATAAACAAAAACAATACCAGATGCCTTTTTTAACCCGGTTGCAGAGGTTAGTGGTAGAAATCCTAATCAAAACCTGCTTACACTCTGATAGAAGCAAACCAAATGTGGCAGTTTGAAATGGAAATATGTTTTCAAATTGCAAATAACATTTTCCGTCACACAAAAAGGCACTTATTGGCTATTTTTTTACTGTTAGAAACGCCCTTGTATATATTTCTAATATATTTCATTTCTTTGTTAAAGGTTTACAACGTTCATTTTGAAAATTCTATAAAACAAAAACAATACAAGAAAACTTGTTGAGCCCGGTTGGATGAAAATCGAATCCTGCTTACACTGTAATAGAAGCAAGCCAAATGTGGCAGTTTGAGACGGAAACATGTTTTCAAATTGCAAATAACATTTTCCGTCACACAAATAGGCACTAACCGGCTCTCATTATCTGTCAGAAACGCCCTTGTATATATTTCTAATATATTCCATTGCTTGGTTAAAGGTTAACAACGTTTACTTTTCCATAAAACAAAAGCAATACAAGATAACTTGATGAACCCGGTTGCAGAGGTTGGTCATACAACAAGTCACTAAACGGCACTCCGTTTAATGACAGAAACGCCCTTGTATATATTTCTAATGCTTTAAATGTTTTTTTGAAGTTTCACAACGTTCACTTTGAAAATTACATAATACAATTTCGAACTATTAATAAACACATAATTCTGCATAATTGTTTACATTAGACAATTGTGAGCAATCTTGATAAACTTTAAAATAACAATTATAATAACTCATTGTATACGCTATCATCAAACATGAAGAGGCATTTTTTCCTCAAAATGAAATAGTGCAATGAAATTATGGTATGTTACGTCATCAATTTCATACATAAAAATAACTACTTATATTTGTAAGTGTTCTTAAAGAACAAGGAGTTGATGCGAATACAAAGCATTCTAGGGTGGAACTAGTCTCCAAACCGCCACTTCATGCCAAAAAGGAACAGATTGCTTTAGGTGTCTTTTAAAGTAAAATATGCGGGTATCTCAAAGAACAAGGAGTCTTTGCGAATACAAAGCATTTCTAGGGAGGAACAAGTCTCCAAAAAGTCGCTTCATCCAAAAAAAAACATTTGCACTTCGTGCTTTTTAAATCTTGCTGCAGATGCAATAACAAAGTATAAGGGCACACTGCTTCATAGCATCGCTGGTTAAGGGACCAGTAAATTGGTTGCGTGTTTATTGGATAATTGCCTAGAAGGAAAAACGACAAGATCCCACTAGGGTAGTGCGTTGATGTATGTTGACTATGAATGACATTAGGTCTAATATTGCATACGATTATAGCATCTTCAAAAAATAATAAAAGTTTGAACGGTGTTAAAATACAATTGGAACTACTCTAAAATAATCGGGTAGAGGTATCGCATTACTTTTCCGTCACATTAATATCAAATAATCGTGACAGTTGACAAAAACGTTTAATTTTTGCACGGGCTATTTTAAACACATTAAGTCTGTCTTTTTAATGAACATCGTATATATACACACATGTTAAACGGTATAGTTTTATCTTGATTCGCTGTATCGGCATATTATGTCTCACAATTTATATACACATCGATTGTTAACTTAAGGATTTCATAAAAGAAAAACACAGGTTATTGTTTACATCCAAACGACGTAAAATTACCCTCGAACGTTGTACATGCCTAAAGCAGGCAGATGGATGCATCGTGACAACTCTATAGTCATAGGCCTGGCAAGTTCACATAAGGGCTGTTCGATTTCGGCGCTGATGTTAACCCACACACTGACGATGTGTGAACTCGGCTGAATCAGGGAATCATTTTGGGTCATTCATCACATTTAATATTGTAGTTTTATAAGATTTACGGCACCATAAAATCCAAATACATCAATATGGAGCTAGCATGAAGCCTCAGATTATGGGCAAAGAATCGTTTCTGGCAAAATGCTAAATTATAAACTTGATTTTTAAAAGATCTTTTATGCGACAAAGTTTAGGTTTCATCAAAATGGATTAAAAAAATACGTTTAAAACTCATGCTATCATTATCAAGTATATAGGATGACACTAATCCTGTTTTATCCTAATCAAAGCTATATGCATGTCACGTTTATATAGGATTTGATATCAATACGTTTTCGAATAATTTCAAAGACCATTCAACAGGTACTCCTATCTTTTTCCACACATTCAATAATTATTGATATACTATTTTTTTATGATATATAATCTATGATGAATAGATGAGTGATAAGAATGTTGAAAATATCTATGATTAATCATATGTAAATAAAATGCCATTTTAAAGCTAACGTCACTAAATTATGCACCTTTCTAACCGGATGTTTTCTAACTTCAGAAATAAGAGCTTTAAATAGAATGCCTTAACAAACATGTATCTCAAATTAATTAATTTGTATAATGCTAAATGTTGGTCAATACTCAAACATTCGTCAAAAACACCTATTGTGTCATTTTCTATATATTTATAAAGGCAATCCATGCTGTTATTGTGTCAACTCATAGCATTTCCCTTTGTATTTATCTTGTTATGTAAAATGTATATCATGTTGAATTTAAAAACATTAAGTAACATCAACATACGAAACGATATTTTAAATACATAAAACATATTATTTTCATTTGAATATATGAATTATGTTATTTTTTGACTTTGCTATAGAAATATATGACCGTTTGCCTTGCAAGATAGGTTATCTACTTACACAAAAAGCTTTACGATTCTCTCTTTAATTAGCCAGCCACGGGTTTGTTATTGAAGGCAATTTTCATATAGAAGGCCAAGCAAATTAATTCGTTGGTTAATTTATTTTATGTTATTTATCTAAACATGTTGGGTTTGTTTTATTTTTCATTTAATATCTTATTATATATAATTTGTTTCTTGTTGAATTTAAAAGCATTAAGTAACATCGAGATAAGAAACCAAGTGTTGAATAAAAAAAAACACATTATATGCCTTTGAATATGTGAATGATTTTATTGCTGAATATGTGTATGAAAGGTCTACTTACAAATTAGGAAATGTGTTCTAACTACACAAATGTTTTACAATTCCTCCTTTAACGAGCCAGGCAAGTGGTTGTGTGTTAAATGAAATTCTCATTTAGAGGGCCAAGCAAGTGAATTCCTCGGCAGTATTTCATGAGAAAACACAATGCATGATAACTGTAGTAGGGTTATTCTGTAACATTAAGTTATAACCAAATGGTGACAAGAGGCAAAACCCGAGTAGATTTATTGGTGCTAACTTAAAAAAACATTGCTTTTTTATATTTTTATATTTACGTTGTTAAATGCTTTCGTAACAAAACATGTCATTACTCGTACTTTTTACGCTACATGGGTAAAATGTTTATTGGTTTACATGCGTAATTAATGATTGATGCTTCAGAAATATAACCAAATGATTTATATTTTGGACATACACATTTTCTCAATTACAAATGCATTATCAGAAATGATTTGGTTGTAACGAAATTTCCGATTAAATATCGGTTTTTGCAGGTATCTATTTTGAAGCTGTATATTTCAAAGTTTTCTTTTATGGTTTATCAGGGTGCATTAAAGCATCGAATTTTAATTGTGTTATAGTATCATTTGGTCTATACTGCATTATATTTAAATTCATAAAAACATATAAGATATAAAGTAAGTATATTTTATTTCTTAGACAAATGTATACGTTCCGGGAGAAATCTATACAAATAGTTGATTCATGCATTTATAAATTGATATGAGTTTAAAAATTATACCATTTTTTGAATGACAGCATTCAATTATTCTGGTAAAACGTTTCAAAATGGCATAGCCAACAGGATTATTATAAGATGTTTTGACATAAAGTAAGTGAAATTTATTCATATTTTCTCACAGCATTTGAAATATATTAAATATAAAAGTAAATGTTGCAAACCATATAATTCGCAGTATTTACAAGAAAAATGTTTGTTTTCTTCGTGCGCTATTCAACTAATATATTATATATTTAACAGCGATTTGAGTTGAACTATTTATATCAATATTTATATATTGATACTGAGACTATTGCTTTTAGATTATTGCTTTTGAATGTTTCATTGAACTGCATTTGCGCGATATATGCTGTGGCTAGTGTATATGTAATAATGTAAAACAGAAGGATAATGTTATTGCCCTATTTCTTCTTATATCATATTGATATGTGCATATATAGTTCATTTAGTATCGGGGTTCTGAAGGGCCCATACTATTTACTAACTTGTTAAGATTGAACAATATTAACGAAAATGTCTTCAAAAGAAATAGAATTGGCACAGGCTATCATTGACAAGAATTATGAAAAGGTGGATACACTACTTAACGAGACTGATATAAAAGAATGGATAAGTAAGACAGTACCAAAAGATACATTGTGCAATCATAACATTCCATTTGAGTTTGAATGGACTACGGCGATGTGTCGAGCATGTGTATCTTCGCTCTCCATTGTACAGCAGGTCGCTAATGCTGGTGCTGGTATCTATAACATTAACAGCAATGGTCATACAGCCTTGACATGGACTTGCCTTAACGACACAGATACACTACCAAAGGCTAAGTTTCTTTTGGAAAAAGATGATAAACTGTTGCAAGCAACCACAAACAGAGGATTTAGTGCGCTGCATGATGCGGCACAAACGGGACAGGTCAGTGTATGTGACTATTTGCTACAACAGGGCGCTGATGTCAATAAACAGACAGAGGAGGGATCAGGAAGTATGCACCTTGCAGCCCAAAACAACCATCAAGATGTCATAAAATTACTTCATAAATATGGAGCCAACATTTGTTTACGCGATAACGACAACGACACACCGCTGATGTGGGCGGCGTTATATGGTGCACATAACGCGTTGAAAACACTTATTGAGTTAGGCAGTGATGCCCATGCAACTGGTAAATGGAAGCGCAGCACCCTCCATAACTCAGCTGAGGCAGGAAGCATTGAATTCTGTGACGAGTTGCTCCAACGAGGCGTGTCAGTAAATGTCAAGGACGAGAGTAATATCACACCTTTGCATAGAGCGGCATTAAACGGTCAAACACAATGTGTAAATTTCCTCATCGATCATGGAGCCAATGTTAATGCAAAGTCGGATTTTGGTAAGAACCCAATACAAATTGCATAATTGCATGTAAGAAGGGTCATCTAAGTACCGTACAGGCTCTCATGTCGCACAGGGACTGCGATGTCAATGTGACTGACAAAAAAGGGAAAACCGCAATGGATCTCGCGATCGCCAACGACCAGCAGCATATCGTTTCGTTTTTCTCCCAGTTTCATTTCGCAAAAGAAATCACAAAACCAATACAAAGGGAACTTTCCGCTGTAAAAAGAGAAATGAAGGCTTTGAAACAACGAGATGATGTTGCTCCAGGTATAGGCGCAATGTCTATCAGCGACGACACCAAATCATCGGGTAAGCATAATTGTTGATTAAGCGTGTTTTTAAACAAATATACGTCACCAATTTTTGATTCGATTTATCGTTTTTAACAGAACATGGATAAGGAACAAAGCGAATGATTCTGTGGTAAATCATAATTAACTGTTGCTCTTTTAGCAATGGAGCTGAAAAAAGCAGTAAGGAAAAACCTGCACTGGCTCGTGCAGAACTTAGAACCGATGGATCACCTCGACTATCTGTTTTCATTCGAAGCACTCAATCGCGAGGAATACGAAATGATTCGAAAGCAGCTTACTGCTGCAGAGAAGGTTCATATTTTTTTCATCTTGATAATAAATAAATTAAAGAGATATGTGTTGGAATATTGAGTTAATTATACCTTTGCAACAGGACACACATATTAAAACATGAATATGTAGTTTTATGCATGATTGACATTTTAAATAGTGTAAGCATAAACATGTTACGAATATCAACAAAAATATTAAAGTTAAATATCAATGAACAAATGTTTTAAATTACGTTTAAGATGTACAAATAGTTCTTGCTTTTTTCCATTTTTTAGACAAGAAACATGATACTTGCGCTACTGGACAAGCCAAATGACTCATGGGCCCCAATATTTCTTGAATCACTCCGTGAAAGAAGTCCATTTGCAGCTGACAAACTGCTATCTTGACTGTCTATTGAGCATCTCACATATCATAGACATAACATGTTAAACGTAAGTTGTGGTTGATAATTTGGTCTGTTTTACTGGATCAACTGTATTATTGTTTAACTATATGTATAAAAATCACATCATGTGACGGTAAACAGTTATAAGAGTGTAGTGTAATCAATGACTTAGTCCCATGACACAATTAAAGAATGTTTAAGGCTTATAATAAGTTTCAGTTTGTCATTAGATAAAAAATCTGCGTATTGGAATTTATGATTGCTGCTGTTATTTGGGTGGCACAATTTTACATCGCTCAGAGGTTCAGTTTCATCGCAAAGTCGGTTTTAACGTGTCATAATAAATACAACTTTTAAAGCCCACAAAACAAAAACATGTTCAAAGAGAATTTAAGAAGTAACAGTACTCCTGAATGCAGCATCAACGTTGATTTGGAATTAACAACTATATTTTGCTATTATTAGTGATATTAAATGGTGTATTTTTATCTGCAACAAATAAATCTCATTATCAGGATAAGTTGATTTTACAATGTGTTCCAATAAGCCTATCATCAAAACAAGTATCAACAAGATAAAATTTGCCTAAGTGTTCTCAATGGTGCCAGTTATTTATATGCCATAATTTATATGCAGTCTTCCTAAGAAATACCTGATATTCATGTTTAATCCTTTTCATGTCTTTGAGTCACTGTGGACCATATGTATGAGTTATTGTGAATGTTTTGAATTTGCGCTTCAATTAGATATGAATCCATCTATAAACACATCGATTTCTGTAAAATAATATCAATGATCTCATTTATTTCTTAGAAGAGGTATAATTAAAACAAGAATATGAAAGAAGCATATCAATTATTCGTTTATGGTGAATATTAATCTACATCAATTATATGGACTAAGTTTATTGACATGCTTATGTGTAGTATTTATTTTCATAAATAAGAATAACCGATATTGAAAGACCAATAGCATGTTTTTTTAATGATCGATTCTATGAATCTGCGTCTCTGCCTATTGTGTCTGATGATAGGATTTACATGACTCATAAATCGAGAATATACTTAATAGCACGTTATATCATAGTAGAAATGACTTCAAATGTTTAACTAGACGTATATCTTCCATATTCCCATGCTTTTGAACTTTATTATTATTATATATTAAATTGATTTGAAACTACTGATTGACACATTTTTATACAAAACATACTTAAACGACATTCAATGGCAACTATTCCATTATGGTTGACGTGAGTTATTCTGAGTACATATATTTAAGTATATGCCTTTAATCATTATTAATAATTAGCCGAGTGATTCCTCAATATTCCTTTTTTGGCTTTTCATTGTGAGAAAATAGCTTGATTTAATGTCTGTAAAACATTTCCCATCGCCATTCATATTTTTGTCAATGTTTAAATATATACATACACGACATAGCTTTGAATAAATAATTGGTGATTCATTAAAATATTTATTGTATAGTAACAAACCCTCTAAGATGCACTTGCATGGATGTTTGAAATATCTTGCATCCGCATCAATGTGGATATGGAATAGAAAGAGACATACGAACCCTGATAATGACACCATCGACCCGCATACAAGCGCATCATCGGCCACCTCACTACCT
>LQRL01049394.1:1963-12801 GCA_001703475.1 Hydroides elegans | reverse complement strand
TATATAAACAAAATGTTGACTGTAAAAATAACTTTGCAAAAAGAAAAATCACAGAAGTAATTTAGAGATTTGCTTTCTTTGTTGTTTGCTTTCTTGGGCCTTATTCACATGTTGATATTCTGATTTCAGGGCTCTTCACATCTACAAGAAGTACAAGAAGGTGGACGGAGAATGGAAAATCTTCGCCAATTGTTGGAACTTCGATAGCACAGAGCCCTTGGCCTAAGTCTGTCATTTTGGAGAAGAATTCTTCATTCACAATCCATTTGACGGATGATGCAGCAAGAATCCAAGGGGATAGCGAACGAAACTTGATATTTTATGCTGCATATTTGTCAAGTGGACCGATTTTTTTAAACTGTTGCTTATAACAACTGTTAACGAAGCATGAACAGTCGCTATCAAAAGATAGGTTTTTTTGCCAACAGAGCAATATATCAAAGCTTACAATAACTGTTTTCATGCATTGTTTCGATTTATTAAAACTCTATCATCTAATTTTTTTTCTAATCTAGAGTCTCCAAAAGGTAAAAATACGTGTTAAGTGTCATGCAAACTTTTAGTGTACACAAAGTTTAGTTTAAATAAATACGTATATTTAAGTTGTGCTAATTTATATTAATAATATATGTTAACTGTTAAATTATCAGTTACATTCTTTATATTAAAAAAAAAAACAATTTAACTATTCTACAAGTAAATCATAAACCTTATAAACAGTAATCAACATGAAATATAACATATTTTTTTTGCGAATGTTCACGTTATTGAAAAAAAACGTTTGCTTAAGGTTGGATTTTATGCAATTATACATTTGTTATAAATGTTAAAATTCAAATATTTACTATTCCTTTATTAACCGTTTAACTTTTATAATTTCTATTTCATGAAATATAACATATTTTTTGCAAATGTTCACGTTATTGAAAAAAAACGTTTGCTTAAGGTTGAATTGGTCCTTTATTAACCTTTTAACTTTTATAATTTCTGCATGTGCGTCACAATAAAGAATTAATTGTTGATGCAATCTTGATAAATTTTCGTATAATAAAATTTTATGAAATGATTTATATAACGAAAAACTATCTTTCCTAGTGTAGAATGGCGGATCTGGAATTCGTGGGAATCTATAATTCGCGGACACGTGTTTTTTGCGAATAATGTTTTCCTATATATAAGTTGTTTCTTAATATGAATAATTCTCGAGAAACACGTATCCGCGAATTATAGATTCCCGCGAATTCCAGATACACTGGTCTATCTGTTCACTTTTCATATAGAATTGTTAAATCATTCACTCAACGATTCACTCAAATAAAGCTGGCCTGTGCAATGTTTTAAACACGCTCTCGATGGGCACAGTCGCATGATAAATGTTTTCTATCCAATAAAACATAAACAAAACAATTCAGCGCCTCAAACATAAGAGGTCATGCCACATAAATACATGAACTGTAACATTTAAAAGAAAAACCATTTCACACATTGACTTTTTAAAGCCAGGTTTTCGATGAGGCCCGGGATAAGTTTGTTTGGATGTGGGGTAACGATGTGTTGGTGGAGGGGATTCGTTACAAGACGCGATAAGGTTGTTTGTGGACAAGGTACTGCCTCCATCCCCACCAGGTTACCATGTCAACCAGACAAACGGACATAAGCACTACAAACACAATGGCCACAACCTGGCCTGGCCGTATCCCCGCTTCGGGCACTGAAGAGAAAATAAGGTAATAATGAAAAATGGATATTATTCCATCACAATGGGTACTATAAACAAAGACATATCAAAATAAAAGAGCCTCACCGTATGTGAGAATAGTGAGCAAAAGGAAATTTTAAAGGTATGTTCAATGAAAGGATAAAACGAAACAGCAACACACCTTTAGAATATAACATGCAACCAGCAAATTCGTCTCTCTAGAAACGAAACTAGCATAACTCACATTTAGTTGGTTCTGGACCGTCTTCTCCAGTGGAACTAGGGTGCTCGGTGTTTGGCCCGGTGCTGCTGCTGATTATGTGCGGTATTACAGAGGAGGGAAGAGGTCTGTCCGGTGTATGTAACCCTTCACCACAATGGTCCACTGTTAATGAAACAACTAGGTGTAATCATACATTTAAACAGTCATATATAATTGTACTATATTGAGGATAATCATGGTGTCGCGAGTATATCCGATTTAAAATGCTATACCATGATAACATTATAACAAGTTTCTTTTAATCAAATCATGTTTTTTAATCAAAGTAGTTCAAATCAAAGCAGGGCTACTATGAACAAAACCCTTCATATATTTTAGAAATATTCAGTAGAAAATAGAAAAGTCATATAGAAGTAACTCAATTGATTCAACAGAGTACGTTTAAACAACCACTTGCCCTTTTGACCAATAACGTGACTCTTATAAGCACGTTTGTTGAGCAAGATGTCATTTAGCGTTGCAGAATCGCATTGTGCTGAATCCATGATATAAAACTGGATAGGATTGTGTCAATGGTCTTTAATCTTGAAGTGATAAAAACATATTGTTAAATAAAATAAATATACATAACAAACCAATAACAAGTTATAAAATAGAATAATAAAGTCATCGTTTATAGCAGGAGGATGTAAACAAGTGATATATTATCTAAAAAAACCTAAAAATTGTTTGTCATTGCAATAAGTTGTATATGAGCACAATTCAGTTATTTAGAGATATATGCGAATGACGTTAACATTTCATGATATCTTACCATGCATTCTACCGCTTCTGTACCATCTTGTTTGACAATCACGGCTTTTGGGGAGTAGTCTCCGAATGTCAACAAAGTAAAACAGCTATACTCTAAAATAAACAATTCTTATCACGTAAATGGTACTGAACTTTGAAAATAAATCTTTTATTTCAGTTGAATCATTAAAAAAGGCAATATCAAATTCGATTGAGCTATTCTGTTATTCATAACTTCTATCTTACTCGAAAATATGGAAACTCAAAAATATATCTTACCTATATGTTTATATGTTGTATCATCACCATTTGTGCAGGTGGCATTCAGAGTTATTCTATCCTGATTTGTGCAATGCTGGTAGTCACTCAAATACCCGGTGCACGTGGTTTCACTTTCGCTTTCCTCCAAAATGGTTACATAATAAGTCCCGCCCAAACCACATTCCACGGTTTGGTCTGTTTTAGTGTCATCTTAAACATTCATATAGATAAATATCTTATTTATTTCCTCTTACAAAAAAGACAGATTATATTTTCGCTCGAGATTTGCAAACAAATAAGTGTTAAAACCATAAATTACTTATTAAGACTAAGTATTGACAAAGGAAATAAATCAAACTTGTATGCTCTACGAGCATATCTAGTTTATGTATGTTTGGGATTGTATGGGTTTGTAGTTTATTTCAAGATGAATAAAAACGTTCCCTTTAGGGGAGGCTTAATTGCTATAGCAAGTGGGCGAGGCTTTCTAGCTAAAATAGGAGCTTACACTAAATCATAAGTAAATGTTCGTTTTTGCATTAAAATAGGAAATTTCTATGTAATTTGAGCTATTTGTGTTTATGAAATTTCCCCATCAACTTATGTTTTTAAGTACATGTTCTTCAACAATATCAACGAAAAAAAAAACATACTGTACCAATAAGTGTTTTCATGTGTGCGCTGCGGAATGAATAATCGACAGTATGTATATCGTCTCGGAAATTATCTTCATCACATAGCATTATTTCATCAAGTGAGTTTGAAAAGTGACCTGTAAAAATATGTGCAAAAAATGTTTTACTACAAAACATATTTCAGCATTTTGTATCAAGCCCTAAATGTTCATTTTAAATGCAACTACGATTCAACATATTGTATTGCAAAACATACCTTTTACGATCGAAGTGTATGCCATTTAGGAAACAGTTTAGGTTGAATGAGATTGGCAAGCTCTAAGGGTGCATTTACACGGGAGCAAACTAGCCTTCATACCAAGCTTGAAATCAACTAAGGTCGTTGCGGCACTTAATATTTTTTATGTTAAAATGATTTGTTCTCATCGGCTTCAAACCACTTCAAACCACTTTAAAACGCCTACAAATCGTGTTTCAGACAAAGCATCGGGCATTGATTTGAAGGCTAGTTTGAAGATTGGTTTGAGGGATCGCATAAAACCGCTTCAAATCAAAATAAATTATCATGACCACCGCATTGACCTTGGTTGGTTTGAAGCTTCGTTTGAAGGCTAGTTTGATCCCGTGTAAATGCAGCTTAAATGTACATTCATTAGAACAGAAATCGCAATACCGATAAGCATGGATATTATCAACATTCATCAATATAAATTTAGTTTATAGTAAACTAACTTATCTTGTATTGTAAAATTGATGGAGCAGCTCGACCAAATTTACTGCACGCAAAACGAGGCAGGCTAAAATCACACCAATAAATAATGATAAACCAATTATTTGCATGTTTCGTTTTTATTTAATTATTTATTTTACATGATGATTCATATCATTTTGACCCTGAAGGTATTAATTTCTTTACAATTTTACTCATTTTTATAAACATCAACATTATTTAACTAGCCTATATACTCAAGTATAGTACTGACAAGGTTGCATGGGTGTCTGCTTTCAAAATATATTTATTGACGTACAGTTTTTGACGTAAAGTTCTCAACTGACATTGAATTGGTTGTCAAGGTAACAAGTGAGTCACCGTCATCCTCATTCAATCGCCATTCACCGACTGTTTCATTGTCATGGCTGCAATTGAGCGTGTTTTGATATTAATTTCAAATGTGATAAAACCGTTTCCTTAAAACAAAAATTAAGATAGTAAAATGTATGAAATATTTACTTTTTGCAATTGAAATGTTTTAATTATTCTTAGCATGAACATGCTCATATATCAAACGGTTGCTCACCCATTGTTAAATGTGCAATGTGGTGTGGCTTTGTCCATTGCTAAATATAACCAATAGGCATTTTGAGCTAAAAGCACAAATACGATGAGGATGTAAAGTAAATAAACAATAGGAACCACAACTTTGCGTTTTTGACTTATTCATCGATAATTTATATAGTTAGTTTTGAAATATAGAATTAGTTTTTTTAATGAACAATCCCTTCATTACTTACAGCAGTTTAAACATGTGGATCTGCAAATATCACTGTAGAGTGGGATGTCACAGTATCGTGCTGAGCAATCTGCAATGTCGTCTGCACAGAAATCTGTTTCTGACAAATGAGAGCGCATGTATGGATTATTTATTTAGGAAAAACATTTATGCATGTAAAATTCATATATCATGAATGTGCTTTTTTTGTAAAACAAAAGCTCTCTACACAAAAGTGATTATAAACAATAAATGAATTTTTCTCTCGTTCAATTCTCAAATTTATTTTTTATGTAATATTGGTTTTATTATAGCTTGTCACAATTGCATTTTACAACGCCCAGCCACTGAAACATTAAAACGTAAAAATACATTCTTTGAAGATCGTAGTCACTATATTTTTCCGTGCATTTATGACAAGCATAACAGGGCACTCGTTAAGGCCCACACTTCATGTGACATAGGAAGCGTTTTTGAGAATGTGTAAAAAATAAACTTAATATCAGTATGGTCCTTATAAACAGCTCGTTTAGGCTTAATACAGAACAGAGTAAAGGTAATTTACCTTTTGGTGTAAGGTCAAATTCGAGGTATTGTATATTTCCCGGAAAATTGTCATCGGTTGGACATGAAATGTCTTGAAATAAGGTCATGATGGTGAAATTGTCTTTGGATACACGCTGTAAATGATATTTTATTTGTTATGTATTAATTTCTATATTGGTTTATTTATAATTTATTTGACAATCCATGAGTAAAATCATTCGATTTGTCATATATTGATTACTACGGGATTCACAAATCAATAGCAACATCAACGAAATTCTCAAAGAAAATCAACTAAAGAAGAAAGATTCCGTACCATACAGAATTCCGGTTTGAAAAACTTTTCTCCAACCAAAGCAAAGTGATATTCTTCCGTTTCCCACTTATCCAAACAAAATAACTTCTGTTCTATAACACAATCAAAATACGGTCAAGAAATTATATTGTAAGAATCGAAGTTTTGCCGATAAATATGGCTATGCGAAAAATGATAAATTAGCAAACATTTTAATTTATCATTTTATTTTCAATTAATTATATTTGTTTTTAATTATCTGAAGTTTATCGACAGGGGCAAAATGCATTGTTTGTGGACTGTTATAGGCATTTAATGACATTAGAATTGCATAGGTTTAACTCCCTGAATAATTAACTCTATAAATATATATATATATCATTGTTATATAACCTATAATAGATTGATTGACTTGAAATGCTGGATTGTTTACCTTTTTGCCAACCTTGATTGGGAATGCATGTTTTATCGGCGAATTCAAGTTTCATCCCTTCGGCCGGGGTGCATTCTGAATGCAATTGCGATGGGAATATGAACTCCTATTCCTAGATATTCTGCGATGGGAATATGAACTCCTATTCCTAGATATTCAAATATGATACATAATGTAGTGAATAACATAGATAATGTTTGATAATTTGTCTCTTTGGAGGGTTTGATAGATAAAAACCGAGTTCTCCAAAATATCATGACATAGAAAATGTGTACAAGAACGTTTGACTGTTAAACATCACACTACAACATACATTTAGACATTATTCGATTTTTTGACAAAAGGAGATTACCGTTTCATCAGTTGTGTTATCAGCCAATGTTTCGAATACAGAAACTGCAAATGTATAACCACCAACTAGAGGACACGAGACCCAGTAATGAGGCTCTTGGGCGATATTGGCTTTAAATATAGAGACATGTGTTGTATGAATATTTTCTTTTTATGCAACTGTATATTTTTAACTATTTATTTGATTTACAAATCCAATTATCAAATCAGGATTTTACATAGTGAAAACACCTTTTCTAAACCGAATTGCTTTTCAATTATACCATTTAGCAAATATTCAATTACCGATGAGCGGCCAGCTAGTTTCTTTCATGTTGTCATTCATGCATTCGAAAATACCATCTTCTGTTTGATTAGCTGGAGCTAGGAATAATATCAAATACATAATATCGTTTTATTCTAAAAAAAAAGGTGAGAACTATAAATGCTTATGCTAAACAAGTCAAATTAATTCTCCCTCAGGTTATGTATGGTAAAAAATAAAAAAAAGAACACAGTGATCGTTTCAAGTAGAAAGTTTTCTCAAGAATATTCAAATCCATAAATTGTTACATTTAAAACTTAATATTAATATTAAAATAATATATTGATCAACTTACCAACAATTCCTTGAACAACATTTGGCGTCAATTGATTAAATACAACGCATATATCCACAGAAATACCTTCGTCTGGTCTGTTGTTTATATACGAATACGAATTATAAAATTTATTGTGACAATGGTTGACAACAATTGAAATTATTGTTTTTTCTTTCTTATTACTGATTTAATCATAATTGTCTTAGGATGTCGTATGCTTTTATTCTGCAACATTAAAATCTATCACGAATATACGACTCAACCCTTTTTAGCATATTTGTTATCTTGTTCTTGGTAACTTCATAATAACAAGTACATCAAAGGCAGCGATTTCTTTACCATTTATCATAAATAAGCAACTTACGTATCGAAATAATACACATCCCGTCCACTCTCATCTGACTGCATCCAAGCACATGTGACATCCACAATGACGTCACCGAAAGTATCTAAATTCCCGGAAATTGCAACGAGTGAGTCGTTTCGAATGTAAATGCGATTTCCTCTTCCGCTGCTGTCCACTTGCATGTTCCAGTAATCTGTATCCGGTTGATCCGGATTATTCTGGAGGTATTCCGGAAGAATGCATGTCTCAGCGAGTGCTACTGTAATCATTATTAAAGATAATATATGATAATGAGTGCATAGTTCATATAAAGCTGTTTGCCACGCATAAATAAAACGATTAGATTCAGGATTTAAATTTTGGTCGAAGTGGGGTTGGTTTAAGACTTTCTACCCAGGTTTACTAATTGGACAAAGTTCAACTAACTGTGAGGTCCAAACATAGGTTTTTTTTCTTTTAATCTGATACAGTCAGAGGTAGTGCAGCAATGAAGCACCCTACTCAATAAGGATTATTTTTCTTTCCTCTGACATTCGTTATTAGAATGATATCCTTTCTTCCTATGTTTAACTTATCCGGATATCCTAACGTTTTACCTAATCAACGACAAAAAGCTTAATTCGGCACCGGGTATGGTGAAGCCTTCTGAGAACAACTTTATAATTTGCGTTAACTTCAAACGGATTTACACCGCAAATGCCAAAGAAGTTCACACGTTATGCTGTATCTTGTCTACGTCGCAGACAGAGAGATGAGGCATCGTCACAATGCGCTTTTATAACTTTTTCATAGCCCTTATGAGTTAGAAATAATAAAACATTATATCTATGCTCCTGATGATTAAATTTGACTCATTTTGGTGCAACAAGTTAATTATTATGTAATAACAATGACAAATCAAATACAAATAGCGTTTACCCATGTTTTGGCACTCAGTTTATAATTATATTAATACTAGAGACATTATAAAAGAATAAAGTGTATGCTGTGATTGGAATACAATCAACACATACCCGTGCCTGTAACACATAATAACAATAACTGTATCTGCCTCATACTTGGTCAAACTGCACACTGAAATGTTATATCCAAGATTTAAAAAAATACTTATGCATTAAACGAAACAGTATTAAGCTGTAGAAACAACAGTTTATTTTATCCATCACACTTCTAAAGTTGAAATGTTTGTGAATATTGTCAATTTATTATATTCATTATAAATATTAAAATTGATTATTGTTTCGAATATTATGACGTATGTCTCAGCGCTTATTTATAAAAATCTATTTGTTTTTATTAAAACATAATAACCTGCTCGTAGCAGTAGATACTATGATAAAAAATAATTATTATCTATAAGTAATCAAAACATTGTAAGAATGCAATATATAAAGCATTCTTATATGATTGATTTACAGTAGTTGTTACACATTTGGGTGGTGTGCATATATATGTTTTGCAACTTTGCTTCCAAATGTTTTGAATTCGCACCTACATTTACCTATTGATAAAAAGAAACAAAGTGAGCTAAAAAAAATAGATTATTGATATAGTTATACATATTTCAAATTAGCAGTGGTCGCATATGTAATTGCATTGCCATCCTTACGCTACTCTAATGTCGTCATAAGAAACAATCTGCAAGATAAGTGACCCATCTTCATACTTGTTCGAATGTCTTAAGGACATTTGACTTGTGACAGCAGTCGCAGGGAGGTGAATTCACAAACTTATCAACTTAGTGTAAGAAAGTGTAAATATTTATTTATTTTTGTCATGATTTTTTATATTTTATTTAATAGAAAAGTATCTTGTTATTTTTTTAAGTTATCTAAAACATGGAAAATCATCAAAATTCGATATTGATCACACTTAAGTGATGCGATATGTTTGGTGCTTAGGCACACGTATAAAGCCATTGACTCCACCCTTTGGTATATTTAAGGAGTTGATGCAAAGATTGTATATGGAGCAATATGTATTTTTAAGTGATCCTTTTTTGAACAGGGATCGACCCCCTGTATATTCCTGATTGTTGCTATACTATATTCCCAAAAAAGTGTACCCCTTTTCGCACGTATTGAGGTTTGATATTTTCATTGATACATAAAATGTAATCAATTTTAGTGATTCAAATTAAAGATATATAGTAATAAGTTAGCTGTGAACATGTTAACAATGTATCAATGGTTTGTTACAAATTAGGGAGCTAAGTGAAGATTAAAAACAATGTTTGGGTTAATGCGTGAATTCATCGTTTTCAATGCATTTATAAATTCTCAAATCTATGTTTTTAGTAAAACTTGTGTAGAATGGAATAAGAGAATGCAATATGTTGAACTTTTACAAATTGAATAAATACACACATGGTGCAAATTGAAATAAGAAATTTAATGAAATAAAACGACCATAAGATGAAGAATAAAGTTTCACAAAACGCCATTATATAGTGCTAACGTACATGATATGCGAAGCATGATTAGTCAATAGTCATATTGTAAATGCTCGAACATGTTGAAATAGTTATTGAATGCGAGTATGAGGGTATTCTCATGTGTTGATTAAAAAAAAAGTCTAGTTGAAAGTCTAGTTGTATACTTCGAATTTATCAAAGGGCATGATGGAAAATTTCTTTAAAAAACTAATGATTTCAAAATATGTCTGATATTTCTGGACAGCGCACAAGCCAGTTACGACCCATTACCAAGCAATCACTCTTTTTTTCTGGTAAATTCATTACATTTAATAAAATATTGGTTATCGAGTTTTGTTATTTTATTTGAAATTTTATTTGAAATCGACTGTCAAATTTTATTTGGAAAATCTAGTAATGCAAATTTACATTAATACATGTTAGAACGTTAGAACATACGAGCACAAGGCTCGCTGAGGGACAACCGAAAAATATTTAGAGACTCTAGCGGGGATCGAACCCGCGACCCCAAGATTACATGTCCTAGTGCTCTACCACTGAGCTATAGAGGCTCCTTATAAATTTCGATTACACTGCACATGTGCCTTACGTGCCTGGTTACCCAGATCATCCCAGGGGGTTTGCCTGTCTTTCCAAGCTGTCTGACCGGCCTTTCCCGGCAGTCACTTGCCCTTTCACAAGAGTCATTTCAAATAAATTGAGAGGGTGAATGTTAGAACATACGAGCACAAGGCTCGATGAGGGACAACCGT
>LQRL01049362.1:44592-55065 GCA_001703475.1 Hydroides elegans | reverse complement strand
CTTTGCATCTGATGCCTTTGTTTTTCCAGTGCTGACCATGCTAAATTAAATGATTATTGACAGTTCACGGGGGATCGAAGGCCTTTAGCCTCTAGTTTGTATATATCTCGGTAAACCATATTTGGTTGTTGATCAGTACAATTTTATACCCATCAAAGTCGGTAATGAATTCTTTATCCTGTTTTATATCCATTTTATTCACAACTGTAAGGATATTAGGTATGACTTTCGTGTTTTTAGTCTCTATCACCCCAATTCGGTCAAGCATATTGGTTGTTTGTGATGGCACATATACTGCATTGGCCGGCTCAGTATAAGGGGTTGATGCGACGCTATTGCTGAACGCCTTTAATGTGTCGGCGAGACCGGATTGAAGGGCCCGCAATAAGCTGGTGCCCTGAGTTTCTGATAGTGTCTTATCACTTATTCTTATCAAATTGTCTTCACTTGTTATAGCCCGCTCGATATTTAATATGGCTTCATCCGTTATGGCGAATTGTTCAACCTTTTTTGCATCAAGTGTTTCCTTTAGACTGTGGCAATCGTCTCTTACTTGCTTTATTATTTGCTCACACCGATTGTTAATCATTAGCTTGGCATTGTCATATTGTTTTCCGATAACGTTTCTTTGAGTTTTGGTCTTTTCCAGCGCAACCTTTCGTTTATCTCTATTATTCGCAACTTTAACCTTGTTTGCTGTCACATGAGGTAGCATCTCCTCGATTGCTTCCTGGATAGTAAGGGCTTTATGTGGCTTGTGTTTTGTTGCATGACAAAGGATACATATCAATTCCTTGCATTCGGTACAGAATAACTCAGATACTTTTTCTGGATGTTCACGACAAAACACGTGTTTATCTACAACGGCGTGGGCATCATCTTCGAGGGACTGACCTGTGTGGTTTTTGAACAAACTAAAACGGTCATGCTGCGTGCGACATTGCTCGCAACTGGACTCTTTGCATTCATTGCAAAACCAAATTGCAAGACCCGTTTTACATACTGTACATTTCTTATGCTCTGATTGGGCTTTACTTATAACATCTAGAATGTCATGCATGAAATGCACATTTTTTATTCCAGCTATTGGAGTGAATTGCCTGCAAATGGGGCAGTTATATCCGATTTCAGACCCTACTGTGACTATGCGTAGGCAGTCAACACATTGTTCGCAATAACAATGGAGGCAGGGAAAGGCTTTTGGCTTTTGCAGGGTTTCCGCACAGATGGGACATTCCAACAGGGCTGATAGTTTTTCGGTTGGTATGCTGGAGGCTGCCATTGCTTCCTGTTGTTGAATCTGCACCACATATGGAAACAAGAAAATACAAGCCTTCAGAGAATCATCATAGCACGTACACTCCTAGGAATAGTACCTCTTCCCCCTTAAAAGGCTACCATAGGTAGAAAAATGCTTAAGAATTAGAGTGGATTAGACAATTCTGTGTACACTAACTTATATTTATTTGTAATTCTATGCATTAATACCTTATCACCATTTGTGTACCCGATGACATATGGTGAAAAATATGAATAAATGATAGGAGCTGCAAGCTTACGTTAAATTTAAATATAAAATATAATTTAAATTTTATGTCAACGTTACTTTGATAAACGGCAATAGATTGAGGATTATTGGTTAATCTAGATTAATAACAAGAATTGGTGTCAGTGTTAACTAGGTAAAATGTTATTTAAAATCAGAAGCAATCAGTAGCCGCGTTGGCGCAATTTGAAGAGCGCTGGACTGCGGTGCGATAGGACTTCGTATCAATACCCGGCATTGACATAAATGTTTCACATGTTGCAAGAATGCTTTTTTTAGAAAATATGCATTAACAAAAATAAGCTAGGAGCGTTTTAATCATTATTTTAACATTATTATATGAATGAAAAACTTTTGATTTAGCATTGTTTTTAGTTTAACATATTTGAGGGTTTCTGTAAATCAAATGAAACAATAAACATTGATTTTTGAGATTTTTTAACATTTAAAAACAACATATTATAATTTAAGATAATGAAAACAACTATAAGTTACAGTAATTAAAGTGTTTTATTAAATCGAAAATGAACAAATAGCTGTGTCAGTTCTGGGGATCGAACCTGGGACCCCAGTATATGTCGATTCAATTGACGAGTTTCGAACACAATCCACACATAAACATTGATTTTCTTTTACCAATATTTAGAGTAGTAATCTAGTTGTTAAAATTAACAAAAAATATAAAATGAATTTCAAAAAAATATATGATTTAAGCAAAACATAACAAGCAATAACATGTTCATTGAAAGCAAAATGTACAAATCATACCCAGTCCAACGCCTTAACCTCTGACCTATGACGCGCCCATTTTGTTATTCGATTGTTTTATCATATAAGTCTATCAACAATGTGCAATAAAGGAAGCACATCGTTCGAGTTCCATACACCTTGGATTTCATTGCACTCTGGCAGTCGAGTTTGAACTCACACTTCGTGTTTGTTCAAACTCGGCTGCTATCGTGAAATAAAATCCAAGGTGTATAGAACAGCTATGAAGTGTCTCCTTAGTATCACTACTAGACTAGCTCTAAGATGTACACAGGAATTATATAATCAAATCCCCTAAAAATATCTAGTTTTCAAAATATCCGTTTAAACATCGACCTAGACATGAAATATTTACACTCCATAAAAAATGCACTTTCATTGAAAGGGCATCGAGCTCTTGTTTAAAATATATATGATTGCGGTCGGATTTTGTGAGGTTTCAGTCAATAAAGGTGTACAAAATCAGTTTTGCATAATTGACAAGTAAAAAATTTGTACCCTAGTGAGGAATATCATGATTCTAATTAAGGTTGAATTACATTCAACTATGAAAATCATTAATGACTTAGTTGAATAGGGAATATAAATATTTTGTAATTAGGTGTTACATAACTATATTTGTTTATATATATATATATATATATTTAGATGTATTGATAATGAATTCAATACTCACCTAGATACGCTCAAAAGTAAAGTTTAAATTCGATTTTGCTTTATCCAAACATGAAATATTTGTTTACCTGTAATACACTATCGATTCATTTTATGTGCGATAATGACACAACTAGAGGGACAAGTAGATCGCATAATTGTTCAAGTATATATCAAGGACCATATCTATCAATGTCTCGATGATAACTTATGATCCTGATTAAGAATGCTACACAGTATTTACACTTAAACAATTGCCATTTGTTTCAACGTTTGAAAAATAGATAATTGCAGATATACGTTCTTTGCATGTATACAATATTTTCATATATAAATTTACGTCCGACATGCTGTGATGCTCTAGGATAATATGTCATACATGTTTCATATGCAATGTAATTAACTGATTATGAAACTTCCACTTCCACACACTGGAAATAGTCGCGAGAAAAGACAAGTAATGCCACCGGGGATGACATATTTTACCAAGATAACATCACGGTGCTATTGGTTTATAAAAACACTTTATAAGATGATAGACTATATCGCCAGATTGATAAATCGCAGCACATACTAAAGGAACCAAGCTAAAGCTCTAGAATTTAATATTCATAACCACCACATATAAATAAAGTGTTCATCGTCAAGATGGTCGCCGCTTCCATTGGGGTCTTAATAAATGAGGCAATTTTACCATACATGTATTCTAAAGATACTCTTAAAAGGTTTGTTTGTCTTTGTATTAAAAGGCGACATGCGATCAAAGACCTTCACCCTCTTGATAAAAAAATAGGGATAATAAAGGGGTAATTTTACCATATATGTATGTAGACGGGTGATCACAGACCCTTACCCTCTAGTTTTCTCCGGTGTTTTTAAGACTACAACAAAATATTATGCTGCTATTAGGACCTCAATCAATTATATTTGTCCATTTGCACACAACATGCGCATTTTTACACGTTCATGCGTTAATAGTAACTAAACATAGGCGCAGTGGTTAGCTGGCAGATATCCTGTGTCATCCTTACCATTATTTCAATCTTAAAAATCGTAATAATAATCTGTTATATTAAAAGATATGTGTGCGGAGCAACGCAACCACAATCTTGGAATTCAAGAGCGATATATTTATGTTGCTGCCCTTGCTTGATCCCACCCAGCCATATTGGATCCGGCATTTCATTTCGATATTAGAAATATAAGAAAGATTGTAATACACGTGGTATGATATCTAATACTTTAAAATACTTGGAAAGGTGGAAATTAGACAAAAAAAGCAGCTATCGACACAGTTTTACTTGGTGACACTTTACACATGACGGAAAAACCCTGGACACGTCTATTTTTGCAAAGTTAATGCAAACGTTATTAAAAGACAATCTTTTAAGCTATCGGAGTAAAACATCAAAGTACCTTGTCATTTCTTAGACGTTATGAATATTGTCTACTATAATTATATTATTTTAAGATCCATAATTATATGTTACGAATGATTACAATTTGATATTCAGGATTTTAACCGTTGATCATGCTTATCAGAAAAATACATCAATCACAAATTTGGACTCCCTTTTAGAAACATAGCACATTTTTCATCATTATATATGATTGACATCGTAGTGTCAGACCCCATCACAGAAAACAATGCATATACACACGATGCACAGACAGAGCCCGGCCGATATAATCACGAAAACGATAAGGAATACCCTAATACCAAAGGACCCGATGTCGAGAGATATGTTCCCGATGCGAAACATACATATAGACCTGATAAACGAGAAGCGAATACAAATTAGGCCGAAGCCTAGGGGAAACGAAATGATGAAAGCTCATATAAGAAACGAGCCAACGAGAAAAACGACTCATAGGCCTTGATATTTGTTATCACAATGATTCACACATAAAAAAGCGAGTTTTACCAGGTTTTGCCACTATCCGACCCCCCATCAGGGTTTAGATCCCGTTGTAAGTGCTCCCTCAGGTTTTTTTTTATAACAGCTGCTTAAAATGAGTAATTGTTATATATTCCTTTTACTCGATTGTCAATTGTAAGGAGCATTACGTTTTCGATTCACCGTTACCGAAATTGCTGAATAAAGATACTTTTTTTTCGAAAACTGTTCATGATGTGTTTGGCACAATAAAACTTGAAATATTTATACAAAAATTGACGGCATTCATGATTCAGTTTGATAATTGTTCATAGGTCCCGTTAAACTTAAATGTAATTTAAAATGCTACTTGATGTGCCATTTTGAGATGGTAATCATCATTCAACTTAATGTTACATATATAAGTGTATATCGATATCAGTATTTAAAGTAACTGACAACATAATGGCTGATGCACCAAAGTTTCAAGCGGCTGAGTTATGTTGTGATAAGATAAGAAACTGATGTTAAATCTATTACACAGGTGACGGCAATTAATCTGGAACCATTGGATGTTATGGCTTGAATTTTGTTTTCCTCGAGATATACTAGTGTTTTTCATTTTAAAATAACTCCAAAGATTGATCCTTTGCGAATATCATAATATAACAATCATGCACTGCTTCGATGTTTTACACAAAATATGACACAGTAAAGAAAGGGAGGTACACATGCAAAAGTGCATCAGTTTTTAAGGTAACATAATGGCTGATGCACCAAAGTTTCAAGCGTCTGAGTTATGTTGTGATGAGATAAGAAACTGATGTTTAATCTATTATATAGGTGTCAGGAAGTAATCTGGAATCAATGGATAATGGCTTTAAATTTATTTTCCTCGAGATATAGGATTATTCATTTTAAAATAACTACAAAGATTGATCTTTTGCCAATATCATGATATAATCATTATGCACTACTTCGATATTTTACACAGAATATGACACAGTAAAGAAAGGGAGGTACACATGCAACAGTGCTAAATCCCATAAGGCACTGTAACAAGCTTATGACCTTATAAAGGAAAAACTCTTGCATTCTTTTGCATAAGAGAAAAGGTTCATTTTCTCTGTGTGCTATTGTCGGTTTTATGAGTTTTTTTCAAAGGCATTAAATCAACACCTCCTGGTTTTATTTCATTATATTTACATGAATGGATAGGAAATATTCAATTTGAATTATATATAACCCATGGCAGTTTATATCGCCCTTTTTGGTACACTTTAGTTTTGTTTGCTCAACCCCCTCTTTATCGCTTTTGTGGACATCGGGATTAGGAGCATCGTCTACAGTGCCTCAAATGAAGAGCTTAAAAATTCTTAAACATGTGGTTAAATGGGAAAATACAAGTTTTTAAATTAAGTTTTACGGTATGTTCCCGCGATAAGATTTTATTCAAAATTGTATAAGTAAAAATTCATCTTGTCCTATTTCTAACGGCATCAAGTTTACTGGTAGGTCAAAAGGCTTTGTGAACGTAAAAGCCCCATGAACTTTCCTATATAAGTTGGCGTTTAACATTGGGTTAAATGGCAGTCTACTAAGTTTTTGATCGTATTTTGAGCAATGTTCCCACGATATAATTTTATTCAAAATGATACCAAAATAAACTTCATCTTCAGCTTATTCCAATGGTACCAAAATTACTGGTAGGTCAAAAGGCATTGTTAACGAAAAAGCCCCATTAACTTTCATATATTAGTTGGCGTTTAACATTGGGTTGAATGGCAGTCTAGTAAATTTTCGATCGTATTTTAAATCATGTTCCCGCGATGGAATTTTATTTCAAATGATATCAAATTAAACTACATCATTATATGTTTCCAACGGTACCGAGTTTACTGGTAGGTCAACATGATTTATCATCTAAAAACTATGTAGAACCTTACATTATTTACTTCAAAATCGCCTCTGAATGCAACGTAAATATATCAAAAGTTTTGAGAAAGGAATCAATTTAGTCGCACATCTTTCGACATAAAGGTTATTATGCTAAGCGGACTACCAGAATGAAATATTTTAAATACATGTATAACGTTTGATTGCATTTGCAGAATAAGAAATAGAGGTATTCTAATTTACCACATGAATCATTCGCTTTGATTATGCAAGACTCGAGTCAATTGCAATTCACTATTGTCCTATGTTCACATATCAGGGCTAGGTAAACAAAACTAAAATGTACTGTCTAAACTGCCGTGATCCCTTCACAAACGAATACTATTTGAATTGATTTAATGTGACACGTCATTATTGGTTCTAATTGGGATACAACTCTATGAAAATCTTAATTCCAGATTATTTCCGACCCTGTATATCATGATGGGTCGTGTTCATGGTCATATGGGTAATCGATCTGTGAATAAATGTTTTGAAATGATTGTCGTGAAGTGAATCTGATCTATAAATTTGAATCATTCGGGATGTTTTTTTTTCAGTTCTATCGTGTAAATATGTATGTTCACACCCTAAAGATATTTGCATTACATGATTTAATAGCAATGTATACCGTTAAATATTTGGTGGAATTGTTTAAGGTCTAATGATGCTACTAAAAAATAATCTAAACCATATTAAGTGAAACTTTATTTGAATGGTTCTATGATTAAAGCAACAAAGAAACAATGAATTTTGAATCAATTAAACACATTTGTGTTACATCTTAATACAAATATAACATGGCAAATATGCTATAAAATGGTTTGATTTTCAATTAAGGACAAGAAAATTTAGCATCAGTATTAGCATATTCAATTTCGTTCACATATGTTATGCACAATATCTAATGGTAATCTATTCATTACAAATAATGATGAAGAATCAATCGGATACATTTTTATTTCATAAGCAATATACTCTCTAAAAGCCGTACTCAATATCAGTCCTTGAGTCAATTTATCGAACCGACCAGTTTTTTGGGACACTTACGATTTGTCAGGGAAATAACAAGTAAAGAAACAAAATATAACATTAAACATGAAATTACAGCCATGATTTAGTATTATGGTATTTTGAAACACATATCAATTTGAAGATAGATACGTACACCACGATCGGATAAACTACATCAAGTAAACCATGTATTGGTTCGTGTTTCAGTCAATATCCTCCTCTAAATACACACGGATATTAGTTTTATAGAAGGACAATTATCATTTAAAAGGAAAATTTCTTTACTCAAGTACACGACTTTTGAAATACAAGCTTTCATTTTAAATACAACTAACCCAGCAATACACATTACATCAAAGTGTTTAAATGAAAAATTCGGCTTCAAATTAATATAACCCCTATAAATTATGACGACACAATATTATACCAATAAAACTTCTACCATAACCAAAAACTAAGTTTCTGTAGCCAAGTGAAAAAGACAATAAATTAACACGTTTTTCTATATTAAAGATGCAAAGCGTTGGCTAAACATATAAAGCGCTGGTTTAATATATTTTAAAAAGTCAATTAAAGAAAAGAAAACTCAAAACCTCGTCGTGAGGTTGATGCAAAATGGTCTCATTTCGAGTTGTTGAAAGCATTTAAGGTAAAACGCACCACATTTCAAGCAGCAAGCATCGAATTAAGCAAATCGCATATTCCCTTTTTGCAATTCGAGTATAGCTGATATTGTGCCATTATTTAAATTCATATATTATTTGATAAATATTTAATATAAATGTCTGTATATGTGGAATAAATATATCTACCGTTATATAAAGTTATTTTAAGCGGGGTTATGCATAAATTTTATAGACAGAACACCCATATAAGGGTTCACAAAATACCAATTAACACGTTGCAACAATAGTCCAGAACTCATAGGGTGGAACATTGTGATTCACCAGCACTAGTGCAATTTATGTGAATGTAGTCCGTTACGCAGTCTAAGAGTGTATCTTGATGTCAATAGACCGTCGAGACTCTCAACAATAAACAAATTTCTCGCCCTGCACTCTGCGCCAATGTAAACATTATATTAGGACATTAGTCTTTAGATCATAACACTTGACCACATAATAAAGTTTATTGGTTCAATTTAACAGGCCAGTTAATTCTAGTGATTCATTAAATTTGTGTGATGTTGGCCCTTCATGTAACCTTAGAATGCAATAACGCCTCTATTGTCTTTGAGACTCTTCAAAAATCAAAACATTTACCACCGTAAACTCTAAACCAATGTGTTTATTGCACATACAAACTTGGATTATAATGCCACAATAGAAAACCAGGGTTTCCATAAATGATAACATCTGAGTCCGCGATGCACAATGTCACCGGTCAGCAGATTCTGATAACTCATTTTGTGTAAGACAACACCTCAATGGCATCTGAATTTGACCCTTAGCATAATTTTGCTATTGTAATAGGTTAGGGGTAAAGGTAATTTAGGGGTAAAGTTTAATTAAAATGGATTTTAACTGTCATTTAAATGCTTAAATTTGTTCTTAAAACAATTTAGAGATAAATGGTTGTAAGTCACAAACATTACCAAAAACAAATTTGATTCATTAGCGTCTAATGGGAAAATAATTTCATCCACGCCGTTATATGAAAGTACATAATAAAACAGAGAAGAGACTAATAAGACCGCATTGAATTAGCGCCAAAACACATTTCAGCAACAAGTCTAAAAATAACTAATTGTATATTCCCTTTCATAATGAAAGTAAAGCAAAGCAATATTATTAACAAACTCAAAACATATTTTAGTACAAATTTACCCATTTCAGAAATATACAATTACTGTGATAAGCATGATGTTTCGCATTTTCATGTCAATGTATATATCAGACATAAATTTGGAGAGATGTGTCCACATCTCAAGAAGAGTTTATTTTCTGCGACGGTTGCATCCCATATGTATTTATCACAAAAGGGTCCCTCAACCTTGATAAGATCCCCGTTTGGCGATATTATCTTCAGTGTTTTATCGTTACAAGCTACGAGGATGTGACCAAGTGGATCCGAACCGCACAGTCTCGGCCCAATAAAATCGCTATGTGTGATGATCAGTTCACCATTGTGATTGTACTTCTGGATAGTGTTTGGATCCCACATAGCTATGTAAATGAAGTCCAAGGTGACTTGTAGCGTATTATGGCGGTGCTTAGAATATTCATGGATTTCCATCTTTTTTGCCATGCTAAGCATTTGTGTTTCGTGCTTGAATTCGAAAACATGTACTATTGATTCTTTATTGTCTAATGCATAAATTGTTTCATCCAACTCTGATAAATCGACAAAATTTCCGGTCGCCATTCTGTGTGATTTATAATCTTGCGTGTTTATAATAAATATACCTTTGGATGTAGCGACCAGTGCAACATTATGTGTACCGATATAAGACCGAATATGGCCCGCATCATTAACAGTTATGGTTTTGATTGAATCACCCTCCTGTGTGTGAATTTGGATCTTTGTGTTTTCCTCAGTAAACCATATTTGGTTGTTGATCACTGCCAATTTATACCCATTAAAATCAGTAATGAATTCCGTATCCTGTTTGATATCAATTTTATTCATATCTGTAAGGTTGATAGAAATGTCATTTGAACTGTTGGTTGCGATCTGTTT
>LQRL01049362.1:27489-44478 GCA_001703475.1 Hydroides elegans | reverse complement strand
TTTGATTTGGTCAAGCATATTGGATGCTTGCAAGGATACGTAATCTACATTGGCGGGCTTGGTATAGGGAATTGATTCGGCACCATTGCAGAATGTATCTAACGTGTCGGCGAGGCCAGATTGTAGGGCTCGCAATAGACCTGTGCCCTGGGTTTCCAATAATGCCTTATCACTGATTGTTATTAAATTATCTTCACTTGTTATAGTACGTTTGATATTTGTAATTTTTTCATCCGTAATGGCTAATTGGTCGATCTTTTTCATATCAAGAGTGTCTTTAAGTTTCTGACAACCGTCTCTTACTTGCTTTATAATATTCTCACACCGATCGTCGATCAGTTGTTTCGCATCGTCGTATTGTTTGTCTATAACGTCTCTTTGTGTTTTGGTCTTTGCCAGTGCGACCTTTCGTTTATCTCTATTGTTCACAACGTTAACCTTGTTTGCTTTCACATAAGGTAGCATCTCCTCGATTGCTTCCTGGATGGTATTAACATTGTGAGCTTTGTGTTTGGTTGCATGACAAAGAATGCAAATCAACTCTTTGCATTCGGTACAGAACAACTCAGATACCTTTTCTGGATGCTCATGACAAAACACGTGTTCGTCTGCGACTACGTGTGCACCATCTTCCAAGGACTGACCGGTATGATGTTTGAATAAACTGAAACCATCATGACGCTCATGACACGTTTCACAAATAGACTCCTTGCATTCATTGCAAAACCAAACTGCGACTCCTGATTTACAGTTAGCACACTTCAGGTGGTCCGTGTGTACTTTATCTATAAAATTCAAAATATCATGCATGAGATGCACATTTTTTATTGCAGCTTTTGAACTGAATCGCCTGCAAATGGGACAGTTATATCCTACCTCCAACCCGACTGTAACAGTTCGTAGACGGTCAACACATGGTTCGCAATAACAGTGAAGACATGGAAATGCTTTTGGATTTGTCAAGGTTTCCACACATATGGGACATTGAAGTAGTGTTGAAAGTTTTTCCGTCGGTATGCTTGAGGCTGCCATATTTCAATGGTGTTGCTTGAAAACTGAACCTGCAATTGAAATTGGAGATACATGTCTGAGGCTATCTTTGTGGTCGGGGCAAATATGCTTACACTACAATAAGATACTTTCCATGATTGTGTCAGTGTAAAGATATTTGACCTGATTTTGTCAGGGCGAGTCTACGTACCCTAGTTGGTGGCCTTCAACAAAGCAATGCTACCCTAGATTGATATAAACCATGTAATATATTTATAAATTTTGAGTCAACTATTTAGTCAAGAAGATAATGATTTGTTAATGTTTTAATGAATGAGCTCAGAATTCAAGATTATGACATTTCTTAGTTCATTATGGGAGCTTAATCAAACATAATCATGGTGTTTAGTTACGGTGTATGAAACACAATGTTTGTTCTAGCCACTCGACCTCGTAGTTGAGAAATAATTGGTTATGTTTACACGTGCAACGATTTTGGCGATCGAAAGGTATAACATCAACTCTGAAGATGGTTAAGGAATTCAAAGGGGATCAGATTAACGTTATTTAGTAGCCAATTATGCGATATATCTATTATATTATATAGATTATTATTTACTACCGAGAAACGACGAATGGAAGATTTGATTTTTTTATTAGCGCATATAATATCTGAAAGCTTAATTTAACTTAATGCAACAATATATCAGTCACAGCTCTTTTTTTGTTGGTTCAGGAAACCCCAAGTTGACAGCATTTTAACATAACTTATTTATTTATTTATTTATTTATTTATTCATTATTCTTCGATTTGGAAACACCACATTAAGTGAAACATGTTGATTGTATTCTCTCCGCTGTTCCGGGTGTCGTGAACAAGTATTTTTCCATCTAACAGCATTCCCAATTCCCAATTTGACATATTGCTATTGACATAATCTACCAATGGCCTCATGCGACTTAGGCATGTAGACAATCATAGTTTTTTATTTTTCGAAACATTTTGCTATAAATATACCTCGGGCAAAGATGAAACGTATTTGTTATTTTTTTGTACTTTCTTGAATATTGCAAAACATTGTTTGGAAACAATAAATCATGGTGTCTTTTAAACAATTCATAATTTTGAATATCATTTTAAGAAAGATGGATAATGTATCGATGTACTACCAGCAAAAGAATGTAAGACTGTCTTTGTATCTGGGTTATCAAAAAACTGCATTTCGTACCGGCTTTACAAACCGTTTATGTTTGTAACAACGCAATCCGCTTGATTTTGCATATTCGAGACATACAATGAAAAGTTGGGAGTTGTGAACGTTTATCGGTTTGTTATATGATTTCCTAAACCACGCAACAAGTATTTTCAAAGATAATCTGCATGAATTTAAAGACTGTATCTTCATTCATTATATTTTGGTAATAAACCTAGAACGGAAACTCATGAAAAGGAACTGCGTAATCCGTAACCTATTCTATTTTCTAAATAAATGAGACACTTTAATAATTCTGCTTACATTTGACCCTGCACGAAAAGATAAATACATCAACGATTCTTTGATTATTCTTATAATGGAATATAGATGATCATGTAAAACGATTGAATTGCGAATTTTATATACCATAAAAGTAAAATCTAAATTGGATTTTAAAAATATTGTTGCTAATCAATCCAAATCATGAGCCATATTCATCCATTAATTGCATTTAAAAATCGCTCATCTAATTCACATAAATTCTCGACGTTTAGATTATTATATCCGAATATGTCTTTTATCATCAAACAGCCCTGTTTATAAAATACCATCTAGTTATTTATTGGATTCATTCATATAATATGGCCAAAATCAGAGCACTAGAGACAACATAAAGGTTAATTTATGCAACAATCATCTGAAGGGCGATCTTATCATGTAAAGTTGTTTAGTAAGGATCTTTATAATTTACACTGTGAACGCTTCTACGCAGTTATTATGCTTTAATGTATCTATCTTGTCAAGGAAATGTGTCGCAACGTTGCAGTAGTGCTTGCCATCAAACGTAAGTGCTTATGTACCATACGAGTGCCAGATGTCATGTTACATCATAGCTACCTGTATCACATTTATAATGTTTCATCATTTGTTCAAATTGTATTTTACATTTTTATACAATATATTTTTTGCCAGTGTTGCTAGACGTTTAAATGATTTATGATGTTGTGCTGATATTGACTGTATGATGAAACACAATGAACTAGTTTATACTGGATCGAGATAAAGCAAATATATTTAACTACTTGCAATGACCATTAATTTTTTTGTCAATTGATTAAGTGGATCTCATTGTATATATGTCAATGACATTTGACATACTATAGTTCAACAGTAACAAGTAAAAATGTATACAAATTGTATACTAGACATAAATAGATGCTATGAATATGAATATGAATACGAATTGTTGATACTTTGATTACTTTAAAACTCTGTTTTCCTTGAGACATCTAATGTCTATTCATCCACATAATTATTATTATGTTCCATGGAATGATATAATAACACCGAACCAAGCTTCACATATTGCTCAATCTTGTTCAAATTAACTACGTGCGAATGTATCATACCACAAGGTGTTTTGTAGAGATTGCCTGTTCACGTATGCTCATTAATTCATGCAAATTTCAAGAAAATGATATTCGATTTCTTACAAATGGTTAATGTGTATTCACGTTAAATGGTTTAGTTTGTCCCTGAGGTATTGTTATTTGGAGGTATTAACGTTGACACTCCATTTCTTAACGCAGACCTGTATGAACGCTGATCAACAAGGTAATAACAACTTTATTTTATTTCTGCGTGTTAGCTGCTCCAATTGCTGCTAGCTTTGTATAAATAAACTCATAATATCCAGTCAATTTATTCATGACGAGCCCTTTTTCCTTGAAGCAATATCGTGCCTTACTGGAACAGCAGGCGCGCTTGAACAAGATATTTGCGCGCCAGTGAATTGTCCCTCTATTTCCAACCAAAATGTTGAAACTGAACCTAGTCAATCATTCATGGCAGTAAAACAGACGCCACTTAGTATTTTCAAATAAAAACCTTCTTTGGACGTATTCAAGGAGTGCACTATAAATGATCTTTGTACAAACAAACACTGCTGGATAAGAGCAGCATTAACTGAAGAATTTCCACTATTTTTAGACTATTAATTATATAAAATTAAGATTGATGTCTGCGATAGAAAATCTTGAAAAAAAATCATTAGTATTATGTTAACATGTCTACATTATTGTAAAACCCTCATTGTTTGGTATTTTTTACCGTTCTGTTGACTGGTATAATATTATTTAGTACGTATATCAATGTTAAAACAGTGAATTTATCATGCAATTTCGGTGCTATAGAATAAATACAGTGGTATAAGATGATAACAATCGAAGCATATAAGTAGAAATATATTTATTGTGTATTTGTAATTCATGAATTTATACATCAATTAAAAAAGTATTTAAGTAAAATATTATGATAAATAGTACACATATGATTATCTTTAACTATTCTTCAAGAGTAATGTAATTTCATCTTAAAATATTAATTTATCGAATTGAAAAGTAAATGTATTTAGAAGTCAATCGTAATTAGCAAGCCATATGCATACAAAGGCTCTATAAAACATATAATTGGATCAATTTAAGAAATGGTAGTAACCAATCCACAAGGATTTAACCGTCGGCTCTACGTTTGAGACCCATTTTCAAATACTGTCTTTAGAATTTGAACTGGTTAATATTGCATTTGAAACAACTTACAATTTTCAAATACTGCCTTACCTTTGATGTAGTAAACATATATACTTCTGACTTGGCATGTATAAACATGTACTTTATTTATTTCTATTTTCTTATTTTTCAAATACTTTTATTTATAGTGTAACTTATTATGCCGCTATACACTGAGAGCATGTTTTATCGACTGTTTCCATTCATTTCAATGCCGAATCGGAGCAATAAGAGCATTTCTGTGCATATTAAAATATTATTTGTAAGAACAAGTAGAAAGCATACACGAATTCAACTTAGACATGCCGTTATACACTGATAGCATATTTATCGATTGTTCAACTTCATTTCCATGCCCAATGTGAGCAAAAAGGGCATTTTCTGTGCATATTGAAATATCATTTGTAAGAAAAAGTATAAAACATACAAAAATTCAACTTAGATATGCTCAACTTCGATAGGTGTTTAAGCTTATCCAAGAAAATGGAAAATTGTTATCGAAGGCATCATTTCTAAATAATTACTTTAATTTCACCTCTTAAACATTGGTTCTTATGGTGGAATTTCGGCCCCTTCATGCTCAATTGCAATTCCCACACCTTAAATAAGCACACAGTGAGGATCAACTAAGTAGCTGCAAATGGGTGCAAAAGTAACTGCCGTGCGCCTGTCCAATCATAAAGTCAATTATTCTCTTACCCCGACAAAGAGACATAACATGAGCTGCACATCAATTCAGCAAGAGTAAGAGCAAACCACGTGATCATCGCAATGATTGGCGACCAGACCCCCGTTACCACCGTGATAAAAAAGAAACCGATAGCAACCATCGCGGGGTTACGACAAATATAGGGATTGTGACAAATATAAAAAGAGAGATCACAAGCATTCATATCGGGGAACAATATAAAGCATAGAGAGGACGGTTAGGAAAGAAATACAAATAGAGTTTCGTGCGCGAGACGAGATAAAAGAGAACGCAAAGCAAACAAAGGTCAAGGTAATAAGTCGACAAGTGCCGAAAGAAAATCGGGAACATAGTACTAATAGCTGTGCCAATGATAAGCCAAAGAATTAGAATTAAGAAAAGTCTAGAACATGCGAAGTTCAAGAGTTTCATAAGGATGCAAAAGGAGAGTGGTTCAGAAAAAGACTCGAACATAGTACTGATTCTGGTAGAACTAACGAGAAACTCGCAAACCATAGATTCACGTTTAAGAATAAAAGTCAATGTTGTCCGCGTGATGATACCTCCGATTCCCTTGATAATGCTAAAGAAGATTCCCACAAGGGTGTGCGATCTGTTAACAAACACAGGTCCTCTAGCAGATGCAGAGGTCGCGGGTTCAAACTCGATCACATATAAGACGAAGCCGAACAGCCTGATTTTCCTATTAACGCTACACACAACAGGAGCCGGGTCTATTTATTTATGTAAATGATAAGAATTATTATAGATTCAAAAGACTCGATGTCGAGAGCTACGATTCTCGTGCAAAACATAAGCAGGATAAACGAGATGTTCATCCGAAGTAGTCAAATCATATGGGACATTGAAATATTGATACTTCCTATAGAGAACGAACAAATGAGGAAACGATTCATATACATGTTTATCGTAGTAGAATCGATAACATAAAATCTGATGAATCACCTGGCAAATCAAGTGAAAAACCCAAAACACAAAGTGACGACACTTCCTCATTAGAAATCATCGCCCAATCCACAGGACACCACCAAAATGAATCATATGATTTAAAAATATACCAATCGATACGTAAACATTGACTGACATAACGATGTGCGAGCTCCCCCATGGTTCAAGACTAGCGACCTGGATTCAAAAAGGGGCCTGTAGCTCAGGTAATATTTGCCCCACCCGGGGTTCGTAACAGTTGCTATTCGCACTACAATGGTAGTAATGAATTGATTAATTGCTATATTTGCCTTTTTCTTGAATGTAGATTATCATTTGGAGCATTAAGTTTTAAATTTCTAAAGCATGTGGATTATATATCTTTTCAGAAATAATTCCCGATTAATTTGGCACTACAATCCATGTATCCGATTCTTGTATATGAAACCGTGCCACATCATAAAGTATTTCTGCATATATATGATATAATACATTCTAAAGGGACACAAATTGTTTAAAGACAATGTTCATTGATTGTGTCCAGGATATGCAACACATTCCTATGTCAATGTATAGATTCGGCATTCGTTTGGAGAAAAAGGGGCTCCACATCTAACGAAAAACTTGTTGTCAGCGACAGCTGCATCCCATATGTATGCACCGCAATCACTGCCCTCAATCTTGGTTATTTCACCATTTGGTGACAATATCTTCAGGCTATGAAATCCCCAATCAGCGACGAGGACATGGCCAAGTGGATCCGCGCCACATAGTCTAGGTCCTGATAATACGCCCTTGCCACCGTATGTAGGTATGAGTTCGCCGTCGTGACTGTACTGTTGAATGATGTTTTGTTGAAATATGGCAATGTACATGAAATCCATCGTGACCTGTAGTGTATTCCATGGGTGTGTTGAATATTCGCGTATTTCGAATTTTCTTTTCAGGAAAAGTTTTTGAGTGTCATGCTTGAATTCGAAAACATGCATGTTAGCTTCGTTATAGCCTAATGCAAAAATTGTTTCATCCAACACTGATAAATCGACAAAATTTCCCATCGCAATCCTTTTTGATTGAAGATTATGTATGTTCAAGTTGCCCGTCACCATCCTTCGTGATTGATAATCATGTATGTCCATAATGAATATTCCGTTCGATGCAGCGATCAGTGCAACATCACGTACAGCCACGAGAGAACGAATGTTACCAGCATCATCTACAGTTATGGTTTTGATTGGATTGCCCTCTGTTGTGTGAATGTGGATTTCATTTGTGTTTTCCTCATTAAACCATATTTGGTTTTCAATAACCGCCAACCTAAACCCTTCAAAATCAGTAACGAACTCGTTATCCTGCTTACTGTCCATATTAGTTATATCGGTTAGGATAATAGGTGTGATTTTTGTGTTTTTTATCTCTATCGCTCCAATTCGGTCAAGCATATTGGAAGCTTGCGATGCCACATAAATTGCATTAGCCGGCTTTGTATAAGGGATTGATTCGACGCTAATGCTGAACGCCTCTAATGTGTCAGCGAGTCCTGACTGAAGGGCCCTCAATAAACTTGTGCCTTTGGTTTCCGCTAATGTCTTATCACTTATTCTTATTAAGTTTTCCTCACTGGTCAAGGTGCGCTCAATGGTTGTTTTTGTTTCATCCGTTATGGCTAATTGTTCCATCTTCTTCCCGTCAAGTTGTTTCTTTAGACTCTGGCAATCGTCTCGTACTTGCTTTATTATTTGTTCACACCGATTGTCAATCACTAACTTGGCATTGTCATATTGTTTTTCGATAACGTCTCTTTGGTTATTAGTCTTTGCTAGTGCGAATTTTCGTTTGTCTATATTTTCCGCTACTTTGTCCTTGTTTGCATTCACATTTGGAAGCATATTTTCAATAGCCTCCTGTATAGTATCAACATTGTGTGTTTTGTGTTTGGTTGCATGACAAAGGAGGCATATTAATTCTTTGCATTCAGTGCAAAATAACTCGGAAACCTTTTCTGGATGTTCACTACAAAACACATGCTTATCTGCAACTGCATTGTAGCCATTCTCCAGGGACTGACCGGTATGATTTTTGAATAAACTAAAACCATCATGTCGCTCATGACACGTTTCACAAATTGATTCTTTGCATTCATTGCAAAACCAAACTGCGACTCCAGATTTACAGTTAGCACATTTTAGGTGTTCGGTTTGTGCTTTATCTATAACTTCTAAAATGTCATGCATGAAATGGACGTTTTGGATTCCGGTTTTAGGACTAAATTTCATGCAAATTGGACAGTTGTGTCCGATTTCCGACCCTTTTCTTATATTTTGTAGACGGTCAACGCATTGTTCGCAATAACAATGGAGACATGGAAAGGCTCTAGGCTTCCGTAGGGTTTCCGCACAGATGGGACATTCTAACAGGGTTGATAGTTTTTCCGTTGATATGCTAGAGGCGGACATTGTTTCTTGTTGTTGAATCTGCAACAAATATGGATGATTAAAACAAACCTTTAGAAAATCAACATTTCGTGTATATCCTAGGTGAAAGTACCTCTACCCCCTTAGATGACTATCATAGTAAGAATACTGCTTAGAAAGTACAGTTAGAAAAATTACAGAACTGTGTAAACAGCCTTCATAGCCGAGTCTATATTTCTTGAATAGGATATATTTAAGCAATTCTTAGCCTTAGGCAAAGCTTACTCTCATATATATTACCCCTCCAACTAATGTGTCTATATGATTCCATGTAATCTATGTAAGGCAGCAGAAGTTTTGGTTCTCAGTTTTTTTCAAAGATATTTGATGCATTGTTCAATATGTAATTTTCATTTGTTAATAGTATATTGTACCAATGTTTTAGTCAGTGTTAGAACATTAACACTTAATCACCTTTGGTGTAACAGATATGGAATGAATTAAGGTATTATGCCGAATAACTTGCATTTTACCGTGTTATATGACAACATTTATAGAGACATGATATAAAAAGTTCCATTTAGATATCGATAACGATACCAATTTACCATATACGCATTAAGTGAGCAATAGTTGACTGATAGCACGTTTATTGATGTAAATTTAATAAAAAGAAAGGCAAACATTCCTTAAATTGCGCTCCTTTTGTGAAGTCGAATTGCTAAAATGTGCTGTTTTCCGGGCTTATTGACAGTCACTTCCTCTTGCAAACATTTAATTGGGATAATAAAGCTTTTATTCATTACGATTTATCATGTTTTGATGTAAGCATCTTAAAGACATTTTAATAAAACACGTATCAAAACTAGACCAGCTCTAAGATGGACTAAGGAAATAAATCATGAAATCCTAAAAAAAATAAGTCACAAATATCCTATATAATGTTGTCAGTGACATTTTTTTCTGAGTAAAGAGTTTCATCTTATACACTTTAAATCGACCAGGATATGAACTTTTTCCATTCAATAAAGAACGGATAGCGGACAAGTTCTAGAAACGGCGCAATCACATTTATCTCAAATGTGAAACGTGCATCTAAAATATGTATTTATCTTGAATGAAAAGAAACGCTCCAAAAGTTGGGTCGTATTTGTGCGTTTTAGTGAATTAAAGTCTAAAAAATCATTTTTTGTACATGATTGCTAATTTTATGCTAACTGTAGCATGATTAGGAAAACCATGGTTCTAATTACCCATGGATTTTATTCAACTACGAAAATCATAATAAGTTGTATTATATAACACATAGAATGACATTTATCTCATGTGAAACGTGCAACTAAAATATGTATTTATCTAGAATGAAAGGAAACTCTCCAAAAGTTGGGTCGTATTTGTGCGTTATTGTGAAATCAGGTCTACAAAATCAGTTTTGCATGATTGATAATTTGAAATTGTAGCATGATTAGGAATATCATGGTTCTAATTAACCATGGATTTTATCCAACTACGAAAATCATAATTAGATTTAATATATAACACATATGAATGTTTTGTAGGTAGGTGTTCCAAAAATATAGTTGTTCTTATATATATCTAAATTTCTTGAAACATGAATATACATACTCACCTAGATAAGCCCAAAAGTTAACTATAAACTTTAAACTTTAATTTAATTTCACGTTTATCCGCGATAATGAAATATTAGATTAACTTTCATACACAATTGAAGCATCTAATATACGATCACGACACAACTAGAGGGACAAGTAGATCGCTTGATACTTTAATGAATATGTCAAGGACTGTATTTATCAATAAGTGGATAAGCTAAGCATGATCCTTGATTCATGATTCATGACAGTACTCAATCTTCATTTATACTTAAACGTTTTGTTGTCCTGATGAAATGGTTATCAACGTTTTCGAAAATAAAGATTTGCAGATATACGTCCTCCGCCTGCATTTTCATGCACCTTTCTACGTCAGATTTGCTTTGATGATCTTACGATATATTTGTTATACACAATGGTTCATATACAATGCAATTATCCTGTTTATGAAGACATTCACATCTACAAACTGGAAATAGACGAGTGCAAAAATACAAGCAATGCCACATGGGATGACACTTCTAATCAAGATATCAACATATTGATATTTTTTTATTAAACACTTTATAAGATGATACACAATACGGCTAGATTGTGAATGTTACTTTTAGTCACTTTTCCTCAATTTTATGTTACAAATCAGTAACTGAATAGTGATATTAAAAAAATATGAACAATTTCAAGTAGTAATTTATAATATTTCTAATAGAGGATGGGTGTGGATTTTGCCGTGATTTCTCGTGATAAGGTTGTCATGTCACCTCAATAAAGTCTATGTGTTGGGAGAAATAGGGATAGTTTGTAAGTCAATATGTAATGATAATGTCGAGTTACTTATCCAGTTTATTTTACTAACACGATGCACGCAGTCTAATACACCTTTACTATTCTTACTTTACATGTATGCCGCAATTTCCGAGCATTATCTATGATTTATTTATATTTTATATTTTTTTTATATTTTCATTATTGATATTTTTTCCACGTTCATCAGCGACAGTTTTTAGGACCGGGTAGGACAGTGTCTATCACTTTTTAAAGTTTATTTTGAATAAAAACAATTATTTTTAAAAGTAAAAAAGCAACTAAGCTGCTATTTGTACGTGTACAAGAGTTCAGAAAATATAGCTCGGAACATATTTTATCCATTCATGGGTCTACGTTATACTTTATGCATGTATAAGAAGAGAATATGGACCGTAACATGAATTAGATACGGACAAGGAACAAGATGTACAGGGTATTAAGGTAAGTACCCCAAAATTACCACAGGGCTCCCTTATCGGTGCAGAAGAGTATAGACTCTATACCATCCCTCTTGGCGACATCATCCGACAATATGGCCCTCGATTCTGCTTCTATGCTGACGATGGACAGCTACATGTATCAGTTGTTCTCACCAATGATGATGACCTAAGGCTTGCATTTGCAAAAATTGACATCTGTACGAGTGACATCAAACACTGGATGGTAGAGAAATTTCTCAAACTCAATAACGACAAAACTGAGGTTCGATTATAACGTCTGCGCGTAGAGGTCAAGAAATGAGTATTGTCAAGGTCAACATAGGTGATACAGCAAGCTCGGCAAAAAACATCGGTGTGATCTTTGACAAAAACATGATGTCGAATGATCATATCACAAACACCTGTCGCGCGTGTTTTCTACAACTGTGCAAGATTCACTATACTACTACTATAGACTACTACCATACGCCTATACATAACAACCGATTTCTAAAAAGATAGTTTTCAAAATTCTGATAGTGATATATAACAACCGATTTTCCAAAGGATAGTTTTCAAAATTCTGATAGTGACTTTCAAGATCATTCATGGCCTAATATATTGAAAAATTAATGCAATTGAGAACCCACAGCAGGTGTTTAAGATCCATGGAAAACCATTATATCTTAAGCACACCGGGCTTCAATACCAAATCATATGGATACAGAAGTTTTAACGTAGCAGCGCCTACGCTCTGGAATAAACTTCCCAACCATATACGTGGAATTACGAATCATTCTAGCTTCAAACAGAAATTAAAAACTTTTTAATTGTTAACTGCGTATCAGTATTAAAATCCTGTGTTTATGACTCTAAATGTTTTAGTTTTGTAAGGTGTCACTGAATATATTCATATAGATGATGGCACCATACAGACACAATATGATGATGATATATTTCTGCTATGATTTTAAGGGCAAGTAAGCTTATACTGGCTTGTGACCCACATTTATATTAGCCTGGATTTATATATAAACGCATCATTTATATTCACTTTGAGTTAACTAGTGCGCCAAGACTAACATATTTTTTAAGGAGTTCAAAGTTCAAGATTTTGATATTACTAATATAATCCTTCATCTTTACATGTAATTTCCTGTGAATAATGAGTATCTTCAATGGTTTTCACTGTCGCATGCAGCAAAGGCATGCAGACAATTATAGTTGATATTATGCAAAATCAATTTTGTTATTTAGATATACCTATGTCAATTATGTTATCCATAACCTATTTAAAGGTAAATATAAACAAATATGAGCTCGAAAGTATTCATGTACTGCCCATGTAAAATATACAGGCATGACTATGCTAAATACACGTTATCAAAAACTGAATAACTTATCGGCTTTACAAACATTTTATGTTTGTATAAAACAATTTGTGTAATTATTTCATGAGAGAAAAGGTAATGTGGGCTCTGAACGATGCATTTTCAGAGACGATCTGCGTCAATCTCCATTCATCATTTTTTCGCACGGCTGTTTATTCTCACTATAAATCGACCCTTTTAGTTTTTTGGAGTCACCTCAGATGCCTATAATTCTTCCACCCCTTTTTTATTTGCACAGGATTATCTATGCATGTTTTCGGCTGTTTATGCATGAAATCGTGTCAAAATTTAGATTTTTCGCCGTCTTTACACGGTATTTTGAAATGGTTGCCACATTGCTTTTTGAATTAAATTTACATATGATAAAATTTGAAATAAGCTGATTCTAATAGTTTTAGTCATATATCCCCTCCATCTCAATTTATTGACAAACCATGGCCGTAAACATAAGGCGTATTTCGTAAAAATCACACTTCCTATTGTATAAAACACATTAATACTTAGGGAATCGCTTTGGCAAATGGTAATTTTAAGTTGCATTTATAATGATCAATGAAACATTTAAAGAGGAACATAGGCAAGGTATTTGAAAGAGGATTATGACATTTTGCTTTGGTTTTACTATTCTTAATGTCGACTTGGCAGCATATAATCGGCTTAATAGCATAACATAACACCAACATAAAAGGCATATATTTGTCACCATACGGACATCTTATTGAACGAATTGCAATTAATTTGTTCGCATTGATAATTTTGTCTTATGTAGTTTTATGACTAGAAAGAAAAACTTATAAAATGCACTTTTATAATGGTATGGACAGTTAAAGAGGCATTTTCTAATAACAAAAAACACAATTTCACAGATTTATGATAAGATTTAGGAGATGATTCAAATAAAATAAAATAGTTATTCAAAACAATGGTAAAATGAATATACATGTAAATCACAATTTATGTACAAAATGTACTCTCCATGAGATTATATGATTTTTTTTGAGCCAAAACACTTGAAATCATAAGTATTCCGAATAAACCTTCATAATCATTGACGAGTTTTGAAAAACACAATGCAGTTACCGTGTAAAATAGCTAAGAGTTTTATCTGGTAATATATCGAATTTAGTATCATGATAAAGTTGAATAAATGCTGAATCTAACAATATGAAAATTATTCATATTTCTTCCCATATACTATTATAAAATCAAATTTAAATATTGGTAAAATCTGAATTTTGATAAGTTAAATATGCCAAATTAGTGTCATTTTCTAGGCTGCCTTTCATGCATTAATCGAGATGGAGGGGGTTAGTGATATATAAAGATACTATAAAAAGCTATTGAATATATCATTGCAAAAAGAAATTAAAAAAAAACAATGTGGCAACATGTTTTAAATCGCGTGTAAAGTTGGCAAAATTTTCGAAAAATACACGTTTTTATAGCATAACTCTGCAGATTACAAGCTTATGTAAATAAAGACTCCGGACCAAATGGGGTTGTGATGAACAATAGACTAGCCGGCACCAAAAAACTAAGTGGGCCGCTCTAAACAGCGGTGTTCGGACAATATACTTTTGGAAGAGAGGGAGAGCGCTGGGGGAAGTATTTATACTCTTAAAATGAATCCAAAATCCTTTAACTTTTCTATGATCCAAATATATCAAGCACTTTAATAATTTTATTTACTTGAAACACTGCATGAGTAATGAATGCATAACAATAATTAATGGACTTACGCAGTTAAAATAGATGATCACTTTAAATTATTGAATCATGAACTGTAATTATAATATGCGAGTTCATGAAAGAAGATTTCTGTATCAATTCAGATCAAAAGAGGTATTCATGTATTAAATGTATTACAAAAATCACGATAATAATATCTTTTCTAATTCACACAAATGATCTTTAAACGTCAATATGTGAGTTGCACCCGCATAAAACTTTTATATTCGAACTGAAAATATCATATGCTATTTCATGCATTAAAGTCATAATATTATGTTTTCACTAAGGCACTAGAGAAAAAGATGAGATATATTTGTATCACATAGGACATATCATATCTTGTCAGACAAGTTTTTCGGTGAAGATCGTATTTATTGGTGGCATGAACCAAACTGCATAACTTTAAAAACAAAATATTTCATCTTGCCACAAAAACATTTTCTCAACGTTGCAAAAAGTGCGTACTATCATGCATGAATCCTTAGGTAACATACGAGTGCTAGTCGTCAGTATAAACCATAGCAACCTGTGTAATTAAGACTTTTTGCATCGTCACGTTTTAATGATGAATTATGTTATGAATGGATAATGGCTGTATGATAACAGCTTGATTGAACTAGTTTATGCTGGATCAACGATATCAATAGAGATACAGTAAAATACACATAGTCATTTGTAATTTATATTAAATACTTTTGTTAATTCTTTGAATGGATCAGATTTTGTATATTTCAATATTATTTGGCAAACATATTGTCCATTAACTTAACTAATATTATTTTGTAAATTGTAAGCTAGAACTTATTACAAACCTATGAATTCGGCGCTATTGATTTTTACGTATAGATTTTCTTTATACTTTAAAATATTTTGTTCAATTGATATATTGAAGTTAAATGTTTGGTATCGTTGAAACTTCTTAATAGAAATAAAATCAATACAATATTAATATGTTTAAAAAATGGAGCTTCATGCAAGCAACACCACTTAAGTACACGTATTTGTGATAAATAGTAACATTATAGTGTTTCAAGACATCATTTCTAGTTTGCGACGTTTATAAATTTGTATATTTCCTACGTTTTGCTTTATAAATAGATCACAAGCGTTCATCACAAAACGATTTCAAGTTAACATAAAGAATTGTATTCTAGCCTTGAGGAGCACTTCTTATGTTTATATCACCATTCTTATTATGAATGCATATAACATACGTTTCGTTCTTGAACATAAATGTTCGCTTAATAAACTTTGTTTGTGAAGTAATATATAACTGAATGATATTCAGGGTTTAGATTTAAGACTGTTCAAGACAAAGTAATTTGACTCCGGGATCTCATCAAACTCTGGCTTTTTAAGCGAACTTGATATAAAACCCCCGTAAATATTTCGTGGTGTGCCCTTTTTAAAATCATGTGAATCTTTGTTTTATGAAATAACAAGTTCTTGCAGCTTGACACTAAGAAATTGTCAAATGTCAGGAAGGTGTTGATTGAAATGTATTCGTTGTTTTTACGAAGTAAATAATATTTCGATTGTAATACAACGTTATCACATCTCGTCCTTGGCAAGGTTGTGCAGATGATTCTTAGCGTGACGTTGATGTGTAATGATTACGTTTCTTTATTTGATATATTCTTAGTTCGTTTCATATCAAATCTTGATATCGCTTTAAGAAATATGAAATTCAGAAAGTGGATAGACGTAGTACTACAGGCAAAGCAATCTTCCATTTAATTCAATTATTAATAAACATGAGATGATTAAGGCATCAAAACGTAATTTGTCGATATCTTTGCAAAAACACCTTATGCTCATTTATCCATATCATTATTATTCAATTCAATAGAAAAACTCTCAAAACTGTCAAAAAGCAATAAATTGTCAGAATGACATACTTAATTACGGGTGTATTAAACTAAAAGAGGTTATAATGTGTACAAGTTATATGAAACAAAACACACATCATTTTGAAAATGTTTCGTCTTAAATGAAGTTGTTTAAAAGATATTTTTCAAATGAAAATTATTCGTTTTACATTTGTGATATTAGTTGTTGATTCTTGAATGTGCAAAATGTTACCTCGTCTTATTTTGATATTTCAAACGATTGCTATAATGGAAAAATCTATTACCTTATATGGTAAAAAGCATCTACAAGGATGCTATGTGCAATAAAAGTTTAATGTCGGACCGACTATAGTTGCGCATGTGTAAATTAGTGTT
>LQRL01049362.1:16357-27292 GCA_001703475.1 Hydroides elegans | reverse complement strand
TAAAAAAATTCCCCCCCCCCCCCCCCCCAAAAAAAAAAAAACACGATACGGGGCATCTCTTGCATAGGTTAAGAAATCAAGCACCTGGATGTGTTTCTGCCGCAACCACTGCAGGAACTCGTTTTTAAAACTAATAAATATGTTTAAATACAGTTGTGACTTCCCAATAAAGCATTAGAATTTGGCTATAGATAAACAAAAGCAAACTATTTGAGTAATATTAACCTACCAGTTAATAAATAAATGAGATAAACAAACTATCATTACTCAATTAACAAACATTGGTTTGATATATATGCTTTTCGTTGGTTTTACAGGTCCTACCAAATCACAGAGCATATATTTATAGTTATAGTTTACTTTAGATTTTTTCTGTTTTTGAAAGTGCATTGATGGATGTAATGTATGGCTATGGAAGGCTCTACACGCGGATTGATTGCAGTGGCACATGAAGTTCCATGTGTGCGGTGACCTGTGCACATACTACACTTGCAATGAGCACATTTGAAACTGATCTGTAGCTTTTTACTGCCTTTTTATATTCGGACGGCATAATTTCGGTTGCGAGAGAGAGGTTAACTATTTGTGTTAAACTGGGAGAAGCTTTGGTAAATACTGTTTGATGAATAAGGTAGGCATTGAACCGAGATTGCCAGAACCGGAGTTAACCTTAGCAATTACATTTTCCATGCGTATGCGTAATCAATGTTATTGTATGAGTAGCCATTTTGTTCACGCCCGACTTTGCTTAACTGAATCAATAGGCGGGCGCCCGAAGGATATATTGATTTGGAGGAAAAGCGCAACAAATATCTGCTGTCCATGATATGAATAAATTCATATGATTACGCAGTCACTATTATTACTCATAATTAATATGTTTTTAATTTAAGAATTACATTTTTGTGTTTCTTGTCTATTATTTAGTCACAAAATGATCATCCAACATTTAGGAGTGATACAAAAACAGAAATTATTCAAATCCTAACCACCATCGAGTCCACCATCCACTCAATCCGACAAAATGCAACGTCATGAACGACACACCAAGTCAAGCGGAGTAACAGGCAACTCACGTGATCATCGCCAGGATCGGCGGCCCGACCACCGAAACTATAGAGATCATCACAAGAAACAGATAGCAACCATCGCGATGGTAACGTGCCAAAGAGAAGATGGTTACGAAAGAAATACAAATGATTCGCAAAATAAATTTCCGCTCCAGGAACGAGATAAAAGGGAACAGCATGCGACACGGAAAAGGGTACACAACCAAAACAAAAAAAAAACACTAACTGAGAACATAGTGCTAGCAGTCAATCCCGTGATAATATAAGCCTAAGGATGAAGTGCCACAAAGTACAAACTCTGAACAAATGGACAAAGTTCATTATATACGAAAGAAGCCTCCTTGTGTTAATTAAACCCTTACTTTTCGTGAACGAGGAGACTCATGAGGGCATTAAGTAAGGAGTCGCACGAATATGTTGCTGAAGAAATAATTCGCGTGTTCAATCTAAGAGAACTAAAGTTAAAACCAGCAAACAGTAGATTCATGTGTCAAAATAGCCCACGTAAAGATGCTTCCGATTCGGTTGATAATACACAGTACGGCTCTTGTTGGGGTGTGCAATTGGATAACCAGCACAGGTAACCAGACCGGGGCAGAGGTCGTGGATTTAAATCCCATTCCAGGCAAGAAGAAACAGAGCAACCCATATACAGGCGATAGACCAAAGGGTGCCGGTCGATAAGATCTTTAGAACTATAGGTGTTATATTTGTATGCGTGAGTACATGTTAGCACAATGATTCTCTAGTTCAACTACATTTTATTCAGAAAGCTAGCGCGTCTTATATAGTGACAGGTGGTATGGGTTACAGTTATTAATTGGCGTTGGTAGCAGTCTAGGTTACAATATGGATACACAACAATAAGGATAGCCATAACACCAGAAGACCCGATGTCTAGAGATACGATTCTCGTGCAAAACATACACATAAACATGATAAACAAGAACCCAATCAAATGCGAATGAATCTCAGGGGAAGTTGAAATGATGATACGTCACATAAAGAACGAACAAATGAGAAAACCATGCATAAACATGTTGATCGTAGTAAAACCTATAACATAAAATCAGATGATTTATCCTGCAAACACAATTAAGTCAATCGACAGGATATCACCAAAAAATATTCATGTCATTTAAAAACAGACAAATCAAAACTTGATAAAACTGACGCACACAGAGAAAAGCTGGCTTCCCCAGGATTCGCCACTAGCGGACCCCTACCAGGATTTAAGAAGGGAACTGCAGGTCGGGTAGTAAGTGCCCCTCTAGATTTCTCCTAGCAGTTATTGGTACTGAATAGAGTAATTGTTGCATTTTTATTTTTCTTAAATGTCAATTGTTAGGGAGAATAAGGTCTCTAAATTACTTTAAAATGTTGCATATATATTTATATCTATTTTTTTTTCTGAAATTGTTCTCGATCAATTTGACACTTCATTGATTGATTAACCGTATATATATATAAATGAAAATACACATGCCATGAAAATATGAATGCAGTTTTAGGTCAATATTCGCGATGTGTTTGTTTCATATTTAGATTTTCTGGGTTTAAATGTCTCATCTTTGTTATCGAAAAACACAATCAAATGATAAAGCACAGATCGTGCTAATGAGATAAGATGATGTGCTGCCGATTCTAATAAACTTAAATAGATACGAGAGATATATTGAGATTAAATATAGGGATTAGCACATTATCTTCATTGGCGATCTAAATATTACAGTGAAAACCGTTATATAAACAATTATGTAACAAACATAATTGTTATATGGGCATTGCGAAGTCCTAATGTTGTTACATGTAAAGGACATTCTATATTCTCGTGTCATTTATATCCATTTTTACAGGTGCGTAGTGAAATAAGTTATGTTATGGTTTGTAACCTGTATATTCAACACTGGGTTCTGTGACAATATGCATAAACAATACTTAGGATGTAGGTACATAAAAACTCTACACCACGTGTATTCTTTCTAATTTGGTGACAAGACACTTGACAGTTAAGTTCAATTATTTTCTTAAAACCCACCATCCCATACCTTGTCAACATATTATTAGTGGCTTATAGGTGGGTTAAGTTAAATATGTTAGTTATATAAGCTACTTAAATGTTGTTATTTCATTTACGTGTCTTTTCTTATAGTTTATTTTATTCAAGTTGGCCGTTTTTTGTGCGCATTTTGTGTATGCATTTTGAATTTTCGACTAATTACAATAAATTGGCGTTACGGCAAAGCGCAATATTGTGTTATGCATTTTTCCAAGCACGAGTAAGACAATGAACTACCCGATAATGAAAAACAAGCATTCACGATAAATATCGATAGAAAAATAGGTCTCATTTAACTTTAATTTAGTTTTTGTCCTTACTTGACTTATCATTTTAGGATGGTGATAATCTTTTGACTCAAATTTGGCTGAGGGCTATTGCTATCCCCCATTCCGTCCGTCCGTTCGTCTGTTAACATTTGCGATGCAGTTGTTTGTCCGCAGCATTTTGGTATGAAGCCTTTGTTTTAGTGTTTTAAAACTTCACACATTGAAAGAATATATATGCAGATGTGCAGCGTTGAAGTATCAGTTTGCTCGAATAAAATTTGTTGAAATAATTGGGGTCTGAACTTAGACGAATTTGAGATATTGTGGGATATTTACATACCACTTTGTCCGAGGCACTTTGGTATAAAGCCTTTGTCCTACGATTCTGAAATTTCTGACAGTGAACAAATAAATATTGCAGATGCGCAACGTTGAGGTTTCAATTTGATAGACCAAAGATTGCCGAAAAAACGGGGGTCTGAACATAGACGAATTTGAGATATTTTGGGATATTTGTACAGTAAAGAAAGATTACGCGTATATTGTTGACGTTGTGATGACTACGTTGCTTGAATGAATATGTAAGGGCAACAATGTCACAAAGACGTTGTAAGAAAGACGTTGTGAGAAAGACGTTGCGAGAAACATGTTGAGAGAAGGACGTTGTAAAAATGTCGTTGTGAGAAATATATATTTATTTTGACTTGCTTCTTTTGATCGACAAATATTCGTAATAAAGAATGTTTTGCATATGCTATGGGCTTGGCATATCTGTAAGCTATGTTTTTATGAACTGATATTAAATCATTTTATATTTCGGATATGTATTAGTATAGAAACTATGGACTGATTGAGATTTCGGTAAAACATGCGTTATAATCACGGGGTTGATGTACACATATTTTATAACAGTGGGCTGATTTCAAACGGATTCTGTGTGACTTTGTATTATTTGCGACACTGATATGATTTTTTCTTTCGACAATTTTAAAATTATGAATTTATCTGTTTATTTAATTAGTATGAAAAACAAATATTAAGTTGATTTTACCTTTTATTGTTTACATCTAAAATCATATCTATTTATAATCGACTAATTACTCTATATCTATTTTTACGTTAGATATAAACAAACACCATAATGATCAGGGAAGCAAAACAAACATGAAACATGTCTAGGATACATGATAGATACAGTTTGATAAATCACATAGAGTCACATTTCAAAATTTCCTAATATTTTTCAAATATGGATTTGATCTATATTTGATAACTTCTTCTGATAATAAATGTCTTTTTGGCTAGGACTACTTCTTTGGGACTGTTTTGAAATCAAAATCACTCGGGACCTAGCCTCACCCTAATTAAAATGTTCTACTCAGTTACTGTTTATTAAATAAGGAGCTCATTTAAATTGATTTTACGATCTAAAAAATATATATATATAATACATATATAATAACAATAAAATAATATACATAAACGATATCAAGATATACTGTGAATCAAAATTATTCAAACTTTGTATGAAATTGAAATGCATTTGCGACGTTAGGAATGTGACATAAAATGATTTGATAAAACAAAATACCACATTTAATAAGGGATCTGCGATCAATGAAGAAAATCAGTGAATCGATTTGATCATGCCTTAACTATTACGAATATCAGTCTTAGTATATTTTATATGCTTTAAACTATTACACACACCATATACTCTGCTAACGCCGTAATCGTTTCAAGTCTGTGGATTCATTTATGCTAAAAATGCACAGCATTCCAAGCAGATATTCCCAATATCAACACATCATTTATTCCCTTACTCTACTACTCGATAAACCTTTGAAATTATAATTATTTAATTTGCTATGATTTATCTTTACAAACAAATAGAGGTAATTATCTTAAATGCATTTTTCTAAGTCTTGTTTATCCTAACGGGTAAAATAAAGTAATATCAATGCTCTAAGGGCTACTACCATTACAAGGCATAAGCTAAGTGGCGCACCACTCTTCATAATACACTTTTTGTTGTCATGTATAAAGTTAAAATGTACACTATTAATTTGTAAGCTGTTAATAGAAAATGAATGTAAACAACGAATAGGATACACTTATATTCTGTCAGTGTCATCTATAAAGTCAAACATATGCAAGGTGGATTGTTTTAGCGTCTAATGCATAAAATGGTTCACCTTTCACCGTTATATGAAAAAGACCGACAAGATACCGAATAGTGCCCATCCGCATTTAGTCTCGAAGAAAACACGTAATATATAATTCAAAATTAGCAAAAATGTAATTAATTGGAAGACACTTTCTATGAATATAAGTATGTAAACAAATATTGTTAGGATCACCTGTTTTGAAAACGTACTCATATATTTAGGAAATGTACATATTTTGTGACCAGGATGGCGTTACACAAGCCTATGTTAAAGTATAGATTCGGCATTTGTTTGGAAGATATTGTCCATATCTAATGAAAAGCTTGTTGTCAGCGACAGCTGCATCCCATAGGTAAGCACCGCAATCACTGCCCTCAATCTTGGTTATTTCACCATTTGGTGACAATATCTTCAGGTTACCACGTGCCCAATCAGCGACGAGGACATGGCCAAGTGGATCCGCGCCACACAGACTCGGTCCGTTTAAAATACCTAAACCACCATGTGTGGCTATGATGTTTCCGTTGTGACTGTACTGTTGAATGGTTCCTTTTAGAAATATGGCAATGTACATGAAATCCATCGTGGCCTGTAGTGTATTCCATGGGTGTGTTGAATATTCGCGTATTTTGAATTGTCTTTTCAAGATAACCTGTTGTGTCTCATGTTCAAAGTCAAAGACATGAACTTTGGATTCGTCTTCGTCCAATGCATACACTATTTCACTCAGCATTGACAGGTCGACAAAATTGCCGGTCGCCATCCTGTGTGATTGATAATCTTGTATATTCATAATGAATATGCCGTTAGATGCAGCGACCAGTACAACATCCTGAATATGTAAGAGAGACCCAGTGTTTACCGCAGCATTTACATGTACGGTTTTGATTGGATCGCCCTCTGTTGTGTGAATGTGGATTTTATTTGTATTAAACTCGGTTAACCAAATCTGTTGCTTGATCACTGTAATCTTATGCCCTTTGAAATCAGTAACGAAGTCCTTGTCCTGTTTAATATTCACTTTGTTCATATCTGTAAGGATGATATGTATGATCTTTGTGTTATTGGTTGCAATCTGTCCGATTCGGTCAAGCATATTGGTTGCTTGTGAGGCTACGTAAACTACATTGGCGGGTTTGGTATAAGGGGCCGAGTCAATGCTGTTGCCGAACGCCTCTAATGTGTCGGCGAGTCCTGACTGTAGGGCCCGCAATAAACTGGTGCCCTGGGTTTCCGCTAATGTCTTATCAGTTATTCGTATCAAATTGTCTTCACTCGTTATAGACCGCTCGATATCTAATATGGCTTCATCCGTTATGGCGCATTGATCAACCTTTTTTGCATCAAGTTGTTTCTTTAGACTCAGGCAATCGTCTCTTACTTGCTTTATTATTTGCTCACACCGATTGTCAATCATTAGCTTGGCATTGTCATATTGTTTTTCGATAACGTTTCTTTGTGTTTTGGTCTTTTCCAGCGCAACCTTTCGTTTATCTCGATTATTCGCAACTTTAACCTTGTTTGCTATCACATGAGGTAGCATCTCCTCGATTGCTTCCTGGATAGTAAGGGCTTTATGTGGCTTGTGTGTTGTTGCATGACAAAGGATACATATCAATTCTTTGCATTCGGTACAAAATAACTCGGAGACCTTTTCTGGATGTTCACGACAAAACACGTGTTTATCTACAACGGCGTGGGCACCATCTTCGAGGGACTGACCAGTATGATTTTTGAATAAGCTAAAACGGTCATGTTGTGTGCGACATTGCTCGCAACTGGACTCCTTGCATTCATTGCAAAACCAAATTGCAACACCCGATTTACATACAGTACATTTCTTATGCTCAGATTGGGCTTTGCTTATAACATCTAAAATGTCAAGCATAAAATGCACACTTTTTATTTCAGTTTTTGGACTGAATTGCCTGCAAATCGGACAGTTAAATCCGATTTCAGAGTCTTCTGTTACAATATGTAGGCGGTCAACGCATTGTTCGCAATAACAATGGAGACATGGAAAGGCTTTCGGCTTTCGTAGGGTTTCCACACAGATGGGACATTCTAACAGGGTTGATAGTTTTTCCGTTGGTATGCTAGAGGTTGCCATTGTTTCCTGTTGTTGATTCTGCAACAAATATGGAAGAAACAAAATTCTTCAGAAAACCATCATTGTGTGTAAATTACAAAGATTAGTATTTCTATCCTCCTTTGATGGCTATAATACATAGAATAATGCTTAAAAGATAGAGTGAAATAGAAAAAATAACAGGACTCTGTACACCATCGTCATCACCGAGTCACTATTTCTTAAAAGGGCAATGCTTACAGTCATATATATACACTGTCCATACACTTATGTATTTATGTATTTCCATATAATATATGTAAGACAGTTGCTAGTTTTCTAGTTTGCTAGTTTTCGATATATAGTTTATGTATTGTTCCATATGCAATTTCAACTTGTGAGAAGTATATTGTACCAATGTCTTAGTTAGTGGTAGAAGATTATCACGATCGGTGTAACCGATATGAAACAAATTAAGGTTTTATGCCGAATAACTTGCATCATCCCGTGTGGTATGACAGCATTTATAGAAGTTTAATAATAACAGAACCATTGGAAAATCTATTTGAATATATATTTACCATAAAGGCATGGAGATTGACTGATCAATATTTTACAGATAGCACGTTTATTGATGTAAATGTTATAAAATGAAAAGTAGCCACTTCTAACATTGCACTCCTTCTATGAAACTTGCTGAAATTTGCTATTTCCGGTCTAATTAACATTTGCACTCTCTATTGCAAACCTTTTAATTATGATAATGAAGCTTTCAATTATGAAAATGTCATGGTTCTATATAATAATCTAAAAGACAGTTGAATAAAAACATGTATCAAAACAAGACTAGCTCTAAGATGGAAATAAAACATTAAATCCTAAAAAACAATAAGCCGTAAATATGCCTTTAAAATGTTGTCAGTGACTTTCTGAATAGAGTTTTTCATATGATCTTGTTAAACACTAACCAAGATGTGAAATATCTACACTCCATAAATAACGTTTAGTAAATAAGTTCTAAAAATGGCGTTATTATCAAAATTCAATCCGTTAAATCATGCATATTTTACTGATAGGGCTTTGGAACTCTCGTTTACACTCTATATGATTGCGACACATATAAGTGATACATTAATTGGCGGTCCTAGAACGTAATATCAACCGCAATTTCTAGTAACGAGACGTCACATCAATATGACATAAAATATGAGAGAGAATTATATTTATAAATAATGTCACCTATATATGTATACATCTAGAATGCTATCTAACGCTCTCAAAGTTTCGTCGTTTTTATGAGTAGTCAATTCAATGCTACAATATCAGTTTTGCATGATTGATAAGTAAAAAAATGTACCATAATGAGGAATTTTTATAAGCTATTTATTATATTCAAAATCATAATAAGATTTATTAAATATCAATTATGAACATTATGTAGGATAGTGTTCCATAAATATAGTGTTTTATATATATGTATATCTATAAATGTCTTGAATAATGAATATATATACTCACCAAGATAAGCTTAAAAGTTAGCACTTTGTAACTTTGATTTAGTTTTGCGTTTATCCTCGAACAGAAAAGATTTAATTAACTTTCATCTACAATTGAATCATATTATATACGATCATGACACAACTAGAGGGACAAGTAGATCGCATGATTCTCAAGATAATATGTCAAGGACTGTACTTAAGTCGATAATGTATGCATGATCCTGATTTATGATAGTACTTGGCATAATTTACACTTACACATTTGATATTCACGAAAATTCGTATCAATCCTTTACAATAAATTATTTCAGATCTACATCCTCCGCCTGCATAACATATTTTCAGACATCGTTTTACGCCAGACTTTCTATGAAGTTTTAGCGATATATGTTGTACATTATGTTCTTTGCCATAAGACTGTTTATAAATAAATATGCACTCATAAACTAGGAATAGTGAGAAAAGAAAAGTAATACCATATGGAATGACACCACTTACCTATATGCCAACACAGTGATATTTTTTTTATGAAAACCTTTCATCAAAAGATAGAATATATGGCCAAATGTATCACTGTTTGAAGAAAATGTTACTTTTAGTGATTTTTTCAAGTATATTAAACAAATCTGTAACTGAATAGCTAAAATTAAAAGTATATACCATTTCAAGTCTTCATCTAGAATATAGTCGAAAACATAAACAAATATAAGAGAGATTCGAATAAAGGCTTGTTCTTGATTTTGCCGTTATTACTCGTTATTAGGTTTTTTTACCACCTCTATAAAGGCTATTTGTTGGGTTATATAGATAAATTATAAATGTCAATACATACTGATAATGCAATGATTTAATAACAATGTATACCGTTTACCATTTGATGACATAGTTTGAGGTCTAATGATGTTAATTCAAAATAATCTAAAACATATTGAGTGATCATTTTATCTAAATGCATTCTATGATATTTAAAAACAATGACGATTGTTTTATATATATACTTGGATATTAGTTTATAGTAGGACATTTATCATGAAAATGGATAATTTCTATACTCAAGTACAAGACTTTTAAAATACAAGCATTTAATTGAGATGAAACTAACACAGCCATACACATTACATCAAACTGTTTAAATGGAATAGGATGCTTCAAATTAATATATTCCCTAAATATCTTGGCGACAAACACGACATTATCCTAATAAAACGTATATCATAACCAGAAACTAGGTTTCTGTAAAAAAAGAAGAGTAACGCGTATTTCTATATCAAAAATGCAAAACGATGGTTAACTAGTTTGATTACATATATGTTTTTAGATAAATACATATCATCATTTCAAATCGACAAACTTACTTCACCGATTCCTATTCTCAGGCAACTATTAAGAGGTGACCGAAAAACTGATAATGACAAATCCCGAAAGCCAGACCCCACTTTTACTGGACCCCCTCATCCTGTTATTGCATGCTAATCTATGTATCCTTAAATATGATTAGGAACAGTATAAAGTATGTAGCTTTTGATCATAATTACTTATTGGCTTAATTTATCACCTAAAAATGTATTGTGACGTCAATGCTAATTGGTCATTTCAAGCAGCAAGCATCGAATTAAGCACATTGCATATTCCCTTTCTACAATTTGAATATTGCTGATAAGATTAAAATGTTTTTCGCTATTAATGTTTAGAAAATCTATGCGGGCGCTTTTTATTTACAGGAAAAACTGCGCCATTATATAAATTTATATATAATACGATTAATATTTAATATACATGTTTGTTTATATTGAAAATCTATG
>LQRL01049362.1:0-16226 GCA_001703475.1 Hydroides elegans | reverse complement strand
CTACCGTTATACTAGGTGTATTATTAGCGGGGTTATACACCGGTTTTATATACAAAACACCTAGATGCGGGTTCACAAAATAAACAAATACACATTGCAACAAAGGTCACGCGCAAGAATACATAGGGGGTACATTGTGAATAACCATTGTAATAGGTAAGGGATAAAGGCAATTTTTTTAACCAAGTTTAATCAAAATGGGTTTTAACTGTCATTTAAATGCTTTTGAAAACAGAGCTTAATATTCGGCTTCTCTATAACTCCGATTAAAACATGGAATTTGTTCTTTAAAACAATTGGGAGATAAATTCTTGTAAGTCACAAACATGATAAATAAAAGTATAACATTCAATAGATAAAAAAAGCTTTCAATACCATAACATTCAATACAGAAAGTATGTTTCTTAACCCATAATCATGGAAATGTTATATTTTTTGGAACACAAAATATACATTAGCCCGATTGACGTTACAAACAACACTTGCGCGGATAAAACGACGGTCACATATGCGACCGTATTGCCGCTTATTATGCTAATTATCTAAATCAGTATTTTCAAAATATCGGTTAGAATTAACTAATGTCAATGATTCCACCATTACCAAAACCAAATTTGATTAATTAGCGTCTAATGCGAAAATAATTCCATCCACCCCGTTATATGAAAGTGCCAGTGTCACATAATGAAAACAGAGAAGATACTAAGTATGGTCCTCCCGCATTGCATTAGCGCCAAAACACATTTCAGCAACAAGTCTCAAAAATAGCAAATTATATATTCCCTTTCATAATGAAAGCAAAGCAAAGTAATACGTATTAACAAATTCAACACTAATTTAGAAACATATTTACACATTTCAGAAATGTACAATTACTGTGATAAGAATGATATTTCGCATTCTCATGTCAATGTATATATCACACATATATTTGGAGAGATGTGTCCACATCTCAAGAAAAGTTTATTTTCAGCGACGGTTGCATCCCATATGTATTTATCACAAAAGGGTCCCTCAACCTTGATAAGATCACCATTTGGCGACATTTTCTTCAGTGTTTTATCGTTACAAGCAACGAAGATGTGACCAAGTGGATCCGAACCGCACAGTCTCGGCCCAATACAATCGCGATGGGTGGTGATCAGTTTCACCATTGTGATTGTACTTCTGGATAGTGTTTGGATCCCACATAGCTATGTAAATGAAGTCCATGGTGACTTGTAGCGTATTATGGCGATGCTTAGAATATTCATGAATTTCCATCTTTTCTGCCATTCTAAGCATTTGTGTTTCGTGCTTGAATTCGAAAACATATAATATTGATTCGTTATTGTCTAATGCATAAATTGTTTCATCCAACACTGATATATCGACCAAATTGCCGGTCGCCATTCTGTGTGATTTATAATCTTGCGTGTTTATAATAAATATACCTTTGGATGTAGCGACCAGTGCAAAATTATGTGTACCGATAAAAGACCGAATATGTCCCGCATCATCAACAGTTATGGTTTGGATTGAATCACCCTCCTGTGTGTGAATTTGGATCTTTGTGTTTTCCTCAGTAAACCATATTTGGCTGTTGATCACTGCCAATTTATACCCATTAAAATCAGTAATGAATTCCTTATCCTGGTTGATATCAATTTTGTTCATATCTGTAAGGTTGATAGAAATGGCCTTTGAACTGTTTGTTGCGATCTGTTCTATTTGGTCAAGCATATTGGATGCTTGCAAGGATACGTAATCTACATTGGCGGGCTTGGTATAGGGAATTGATTCGGCACCGTTACAGAATGTATATAACGTGTCGGCGAGGCCAGATTGCAGGGCTCGCAATAGACCTGTGCCCTGTGTTTCCAATAATGCCTTATCACTGATTGTTATTAAATTATCTTCACTTGTTATAGCACGTTCGATATTTGTAATTTTTTCATCCGTAATGGCTAATTGTTCGATCTTTTTCATATCAAGAGTGTCTTTAAGTTTCTGACAACCGTCTCTTACTTGCTTTATAATATCCTCACACCGATCGTCGATCAGTTGTTTCGCATCGTTGTATTGTTTTTCTATAACGTCTCTTTGTGTTTTGGTCTTTGCCAGTGCGACCTTTCGTTTATCTCTATTGTTCACAACTTTAACCTTGTTTGCTTTCACATGAGGTAGCATCTCCTCGATTGCTTCCTGGATGGTATTAACATTGTGAGCTTTGTGTTTGGTTGCATGACAAAGAATGCAAATCAACTCTTTGCATTCGGTACAGAACAACTCAGATACCTTTTCTGGATGCTCATGACAAAACACGTGTTCGTCTGCGACTACGTGTGCACCATCTTCCAAGGACTGACCGGTATGATGTTTGAATAAACTGAAACCATCATGACGCTCATGACACGTTTCACAAATAGATTCCTTGCACTCTTTGCAAAACCAAACTGCTGTTTTACAGTTCGCACACTTCAGATGGTCCGTGTGTACTTTATTTATAAAATCTAAAATATCATGCATAAAATGCACATTTGTAATTCCAGCTTTGGAACTGAATCGCCTGCAAATGGGACAGTTATATCCTACTTCCAACCCGACTGAAACAGTTTGTTGACGGTCAAAACATGGTTCGCAATAACAGTGGAGACATGGAAAGGCTTTTGGATTTTTCAAGGTTTCCACACATATGGGACATTGAAGTAGTGTTGAAAGTTTTTCCGTCGGTACGCTTGAGGCTGCCATATTTCAATGGTGTTGCTTGAAAACTGAACCTGCAATTGAAATTGGAGATACATGTCTGAGGCTATATTTGTGGTCGGGGCAAATATGCTTACACTACAATAAGATACTTTCCATGATTGTGTCAGTGTAAAGATATTTGACCTGATTTTGTCAGGGCAAGTCTACGTACCCTAGTTTGTTGACTTCAACAAATCAATGCTACCCTAGATTGATATAAACCATGTAATATATTTATAGATTTTGAGTCAACTATTTAGTCAAGAAGATATTATATTAAGATGATTTATTAATGTTTTAATGAATGAGCTCAGAATTCAAGATTATGCCATTTCTTAGTTAATTATGGGAGCTTAATCAAACATAATCAAGGTGTTTAGTTACAGTGTATGAAACACAATGCTTGTTCTAGCCACTCGACCTCGTAGTTGAGAAACAATTGGTTATGTTTTTTTTGTTGGTTCAGGAAACCCAAAGTTGACAGTTTGTTAACAGAACTTATTTATTTATTTATTTATTATTCTTCGATTTGGAGACACCACATTAAGTGAAACATGTTGATTGTATTCTCTCCGCTGCTCCGGGTGTCGTGAACAAGTATTTTTCCATCTAACAGCATTCCAAAAAGTATTCAATTTGACATATTGCTATTGACATAATCTACCAATGGCCTCATGCGACTTAGGCATGTAGACAATCATAGTTTATATTATTCGAAACATTGTGTTATAAATATACCTCAGACAAAGATGAAATGTCTTTGTTATTTATTTGTACTTTCTTGAATATTGCAAAACATAGGTTGGAAAAAATAAATCATGGTGTCTTTTAAACAATTCATAATTTAAAATATCATTTGGATAAATGTATTTATATTGTGGGATGAAACTATCTAAAACTGTTTTGTAATATCCCTAAAGTCTGACTGTGTATTAGAAGGCCAAAACATAATATGTTTACAACCTTTCTTGCTATAGAAGGACATCAGAGGCAATAATGATACTGATGATCTATTTTAAGAAAGATGGATAATGTATCGATGCACTACCAGCAAAAGACATGATGTCTTTGTCTCTAGGTTATCAAAAACTGCATTTCGTACCGGCTTTACAAACCTTTTATGTTTGTAACAACGCAATCTGCTTGATTCTGCATATTCGAGACAGGCAATGAAAAGTTGGGAGTTGTGAACATTTATCGGTTTGTTATATAATTTCCTAAACCACGCTACAAGTATTTTCAAAGATAATCTGCATGAATTTAAAGACTGTATCTTCATTCATTATTTTTTTGGTAATAAACCGAGACAGGAAACTCATGAAAAGGAGCTGCGTAATCCGTAACCTATTCTATTTTCTAAATAAATGAGACACTTTAAAAATTCTGCTTACATTTGACCCTGCACGAAAAGATAAATACATCAACGATTCTTTGATTATTCTTATAATGGAATATAGATGATCATGTAAAACGATTGAATTGCGAATTTTATATACCATAAAAGTAAAATGTAAATTGGATTTTAAAAATATTGTGGCTAATCAATCCAAATCACGAGCCGTATTCATCCATTAATTGCATTTAAAAATCGCTCATCTAATTCACATAAATTCTCGACGTTTAGATTATTATATCCGAATATGTCTTTTATCATCAAACAGCCCTGTTTATAAAATACCATCTAGTTATTTGTTGGATTCATTCATATAATATGGCCAAAATCAGACAACTAGAGATAACATAAAGGTTAATTTATGCAACAATCAAGTTAAGGGCGATCTTATCATGTAAAGTTGTTAAGTAAGGATCTTTATAATTTGCACTGTGAACGCTACTGCGCAGATAATGCTTTAATGTATCTATCTTGTCAGGGAAAGGTTTTGCAACGTTGCAATAGGGCTTGCCATTATGTATTATGTTAATATGTCTACATTATTGTAAAACCCTCATTTTTTGTATGTTTTACCGTTCTTCTGAACGGGTATACCATTATTTTGTACGTTTATGAATATTAAAACATTGAATTTATCATGCAATTTTGGTGTTATAGAATAAATACAGTGGTGTTACAGTTGAAGCAAATAAGAGATATATTTATTGTGTATTTGTAATATATAAATTGATACAGTAATTAAATGAAGTATTTAAGTAGAATATTATGATAAATAGTACACATATGATTATGTTTAATTATCCTTTAACATTATTGTAATTTCATCTTAAAATATTTATTTATCGAATTGAAAAGTAAATGTATTTAGTAAATCGTAATTAGCAAGCCATATGCATACAAAGGCTCTATAAAAACATATACTTGGATCAATTTAAGAAATAGTACTAACCAATCAACAAGGATTTGACCGTCGGCCCTACGTTTGAGTCACATTTTCAAATACTGTCTTTGAATTTGAACGGGTGAATCTAGAGCCTTTGAAACAACTTACATTTTTCAAATACTGCCTTTCCTTTGATTTAGTCAACATATATACTTCTGACTTGGCATGTATAAAACATCTACTTTATTTATTTCTAGTTTCTTATTTTTCAAATACTTTTATTTATAGTGTAACTTATTATGCCGCTATACACTGATGGCATGTTTTATCGATTGTTCAACTTCATTTTTATGCCGAATGTGAGCAAAAAGGGCATTTTCTATGCATATTGAAATATTATTTGTAGAAAACGTATAAAACATACATGAATTCAACTTAGATATGCTTAACTTCGAGGTGTTAAAGCTTATACGAGAAAATGGAAAAATGTTATCGAAGGCATCAATTCTAAATAATAATATTAATTTCACCTCTTATACATTGGTTCTTATGGTGGAATTTCGGCCACTTCTTGCTCTATTGCAATTACCACACCTTAAATGAGCACATACTGAGGATCAACTAAGTAGCTGCAAATGGTGCAAAAGTAAATGTCGTGCGTCTGTCCAATCATCGAGTCAATCATCCTCTAACCCCGACGAAGAGCCACCACATTAACGGCACATCAATTCAGTAAGAGTGAGAGCAAACCACGTGATCATCGCAATGATCGGAGACCAAACCCCCGTTACCACCGTGATAACAAAATGAAACCGATAGCAACCATCGCGAGGGTAAAAACAACTAGGGATTGTGAAAAATATGAATGGAGATATCACAAGCACAGACATCGGGAGAGTAATATGAGGCATAGAGAGGACAGTGTAGGAAATATCTTGGATATTAAATAATTTTATATAATTTGAACTTATTCTTATTTGAAATTGAAATTCTTATAAAATGTCCCCATATATGTCAGTGTCTCATGTTTCAAATGATGATGGTTTAAGCCATAATCTAAATGTACCCATATGCGATTTATACATCCAGGTAGCACCGTTCGTTTTTTTTTGTGAAGATCACATTAAACTAAGGTCATTCGCCATTTGTATTTTGCAAGATATACAACCAAAAAATGTAAGGATTAATTTTATTTTATTTGTGTTGATTTACGTTGTGTAAGTAAATACTTTTGTATTATTCTACAGATATATAGCAAGGACAATGTATGCCAGTATATTTCATTACAAAAAAAGTCAATTTTATACGTTCCTATTTACATTTTTACACTTAGCAATTTACTTGCATTTAAAGCCATTGCATTTGAATTTAACGGTTTTCCATTAGTGCTTTATGCCTGCTTACCTTTACGCATTCTAAAATAAATTTATATTGTTGCAGGTATAGGAAAAGATCATACAATTTTTACCCGAAAATACCAAATTACCGAAATAATGAACAGAATCTTGAATATATAGTAGAGAATACCGAAATAGTGTTACTGATTCAGCCATTCATCCATTGTTTACTGATGTAACAACAGCCATGTCGATTTTTATTCTTAAACGACCACTACAGACGATTACGAAAGAAAGACAAATGATTCGGAAAATAGATTTGTGTACGCGAGACGAGATAAAAGAAAACGCGAAGCAAACCAAAGTCAATGTACTAATTCAAGACAAATACCAAAATAACATCGGGAACATAGTACCAAGATCCGTGACAATGATAAGCCAAAGGATTAGGATTTAGTAAAGTATAGAACATGCAAAGTTCACGAGTTTCATAAGGCCACAAAAGGTGAAGAATCGAAAGGGAGTGGTTCTATAAAAGAGTCCGAAGGAATTAGAAATAAGCCCACTCATCATGGTACTGATTCTGATAGAACTTTGAGAGAAACCAGCAGACCATAGATTCACGTTTAAGAATAAAAGACAATGCAGTCGCCGTGATGATACCTCCGATTCCCTTGATATTACTTAGGAAGAATCCCATAAAGATGTGAGATCAGATAACCAGCACAGGTCCTCTGGCCGAGGCAGAGGTCTCGGGTTCAAACCTGTTCCCTAGATAAGATGAAACCGAGCACCCTGAATTTCCTAATAACGCCACGCACAACAGGGGCCGGGTCGATTTATTCATGAAAATGACAAGAATTATCATAGATTCAAAAGATCCGATGTGTGATTCTCGTGCAGAACATACACTTAAGCATGACAAAGGAGATTTTCATCCGAATCAATCGAATCATCGGGGACATTGAAATAATGATACTTCATATAGAGAACGAACACATGAGAAAACGATTCATACACATGTTGATCGTAGTAAAACCGATTACATAAAATCTGATGAATTTGGATTATCTGCAAACCAAGTGAAACACCTAAGACACAAAGGGACGACACCGCCTCATTAGGCGATCCATAGGACACCACCAAAATGAATTATATGATTTAAAAACAAACAAATTGATACATAATAACATTGACTGACATAAAGATGTGCGAGCTCTCCCATGGATAGCGACTTTCGACCAGGGTTTAAAAAGGTCGTCTCAAAAATAATACATCATATATTCTATTTCTCTAACATTGATATAGTTAAAATCTTAGAAGATGATTTCTGCATATACGATATAATACATTCTAAAGGGACACAAATTGCTTAAAGACAAGTTCACATTTGCGGAAATGTTCATTGATTGTGTCCAGAATTATGCAACGCATGTCTATGTTAATGTATAGATTCGGCATTGGTGCTCCATATCTAACGGCATTGGTGCTCCATATCTAACGAAAAGCTTGTTGTCAGCGACAGCTGCATCCCATAGGTATGCACCGCAATCACTGCCCTCAATCTTTGTTATATCACCATTTGCCGATAATATCTTCAGGTTTTGATGTCCCCAATCAGCGACGAGGACTAGGCAAAGTGGATCCGCGCCACACAGTATCGGTCGTAATAACACGCCCTTGCCGCCATTTGTGGCTATGAGTTCACCATTGTGACTGTACTGTTGAATGATTTGTTGTTGAAATATGGCAATGTACATGAAATCCATCGTGACCTGTTGTGTATTCCATGGGTGTTTTGAATATTTGCCTTTTTCGAATTTTCTTTTCAAGAAAAGCTGTTGTGTTTCATGTTTGAAGTCAAAGGCATGAGCTTTGGATTCGTTATCTTCCAATGCATAAATTATTTCTTCCAAAACTGATAAATCGACAAAATTTCCCATCGCAATCCTTTTTGATTGAAGATTATGTATGTTCATGATGAAAATACCTTTCGATGCAGCAACAAGGACAACATCCTGCATACCGACAAGAGACCTAATATGTCCCGCATAATTTACATGTATGGTTTTGATTGGATCGCCCTCCGGTGTGTGAATGTGTATATTATTTGTGTTATTCTCAGTAAACCAAATTTGGTTCCTAATCAATACCAATCGATATCCCTTAAAATCAGTAACGAACTCTTTAGCCTGTCTAATATCCAATTTGTTCAAACCTAAAAGATTAATAGGTATGGACTTTGTATTGTTGATTTCAATCCGTCGGATTCGGTCAAGTATGATGATGGCTTGTGTTGTATCATCAACTACATTGGCGGGCTCCGTATAAGGAACTGAGTCATTGTTGTTGCTGAATGCCTCCAATGTGTCGGCAAGTCCTGACTGAAGAGCCCGCAATAAACTTGTGCCTTGAGTTTTTGCTAATGTCTTGTCACTCAATCGAATCAGGTTTTCTTCACTGGTCAAAGTTCGCTCAATGTTTGTTTTTGCTTCATCCGTTATGACTAATTGTTCGATCCTTTTCTCATCAAGGTTATCTATTAGACTCTGGCAATCGTCTCTTACTTGCTTTATTATCTGCTCACACCGATTGTCGATAAGTTGTTTTGCATGTTCGTATTGTCTTTCTATAACGTCTCTTTGTGTTATGGTCTTTTCCAGTGCGTCCTGTCGTTTATCTCTATTGTTCACAACTTTACTCATGTTCGCTGTCACGTGGGGAAGCATCTTCTCTATTGCTTCCGGGATAGTATGAGCATTGTGTGCCTTGTGTTTCGTTACATGACAAAGGATACATATCAACATTTTGCATTCGGAACAAAATAACTCACAGACTTTTTCTGGATGTTCACGACAAAATACGTGTTTATCTACAACGTCGTGGAAACCATCTTCAAGGGACTGACCGGTATGGTTTTTGAACAAACTAAACGGTCATGTTGTTTACGACATTGGTCACAACTGGATTCCTTGCATTCATTGCAAAACCAAATTGCAACGCCAGTTTTACATACAGTGCATTTCATACCCTCAGTTTGGGCTTTGCTTATACCATCTAATATGTCATGCATGAAATGCACATTTTTTTATTCCAGCTTTTGTACTAAATTGCATGCAAATAGGGCAGTTGTATCCGATTTCCGACCGTTCCCTTACAGTTGGTAGACGGTCAACACATTGTTCGCAATAACAATGAAGACATGGAAAGGCTTTAGGCTGCCACAGGGTTTCCGAACAGATGGGACATTCTAACAGGGTTGATAGTTTTTCGGTTGGTATGCTGGAGGCTGCCATTGTTTTGTATTGCTGAATCTGCAAAAAAATATTGAAAATCATCATTGCGTTTAAATCACAAGAAATAGTACTTCTACCCCCTAAATGGCTATCATAGGTAGATTATTGCTTAAGAAGTAAAGTGATAAAAAATATAATAACATTACTGTGTACACTTCCGTCATCACCGAGTCACCATAACTTGAATAGACCATATTGCATCATAATACTTAGACTAAGTCATTGCTGACAGTCATATCTTTTCACCGTCCAATTTATTGTATTTATGTAATCTATGTTAGGCAGTAAAAGGTCTCGTTCTCAGTGTTTTCTATATATATTTGATGAATTGTTCTATATGTATTTCACACTTGTGAGTAGTTCATCGTACCAATGCCTTGGTTAGTGTTTCATTAATACTTTACCCGATATGAAACAAAAAAAAATGTTTATGTCGAATAATTGCATTATCCCGTGTAGAATGACCACATCTATAGAGGTATACAAATACAATTTTCCATTTGAATATCGATTAGAATATCTATTAACCATAAAGACATACAGATTGAGTTATCAATAATTTACTGATAGCACGTTTATTGATGTTAATGTCATAAAAAGCAAAACAAACATTTAAAAAATTGCACTTTTTATTATGAAGAGGACCTGATACTTGTGTTTTCTGGGCTTATTTACAGTCACTCCCACAATTGATAACATTTCATTAAGATCATAACGTTTTTATTCATAAAGTTTTATGGTTTAATTCAATTATTCAAAAGTCAGTTGAATAACAATACATTATTTACATAAAGAACTGAATATAGACACAATAAAAGTTAGACCAGCTCTCAAATGGACTAGGAAATAAATCACGAAATCCTTAAAGAAAATCAAGTGGTAAATATGCTTTTATTATTTGTCAGCGATATATCCTATTGAATATAGCTTTTCAACATTATCAACATATCGACCATCGACCAAGGTATGAAATAATTTACACTCAATAAAAATCGTATAGTGATTAATTAAAAAAAAAACGGCGTTATTATCCTGATCTGTAAAATCATGTTTATTTTACTGACAGGGCATTTGAACTCTCGTTTAAACTCTATATGATCGCAACACAGATTAATGATACATTACTTGACGGTCCCAGAAAGTCATAACAACCGCGAAAAACTGCAAAAATATTCTAGTCACTAAACTCACATCAATATGACATAGAATTTAAGAGAGAATGATCGCACATGAATGGTGTAACCTAAATATGTATATATCTAGAATGATAAAAGAAGGTCCAGGAGTTGGCAGGGATTTATCTAATTTTCCGACTGGGGAAATTGTCGCACATTTTTACCAAATGTCGAACAGCTCTTGATCCAAATGCACCGTCTTGTCGCACAGTTTTTTAACGAAATGCGCCCGTTGCGTCATACGATTTTTAAAATGTGCCCATATTTTCGTATAAGAGTACATAAGCAGCATGAGATTTTCTGTGTAAAAATTCCATTTTCACTACAGATTGACAGTGATGGATCAGGAACGCTTAATCCGAGCTAGGCTCGGGCCCAAGACGCAGAGATTTTAATTTCAGCCTTGAAAAAGTGAACACCCCCTTAAGAAAGGCAAAGAGTTAAAATATAAGAAGTTAAATCCAATCCGTCCCTAGGTGGCGTGACGATGAGCAATCTGACAACGTTGCCCATTAATGGCCTTAATAACAATAAAAAAACAGATTCTATAACCAAGACAAGTATTAGGTTTTGTTGGTGAAGTCCTGATCATTGTACAATTTGTTTCTGTAGAACTTTATCGATTTTCGCTATAAAGCTCGTATAACTAATCAAACAATCAGATTGAACGAATGGAAATGAATTTATTATTGTTAATAACATGTTGATTCAACTCTGTTTTGTTGTTTTCTATTTTTATAAAAATAGTACTTTTTCAATTGTTAAAATTCTCGAACAACTTTTTTTTTCACTGTCACACAATTTTCAAAAAGGTTGCACAAAAATCATTCGGAATGCGCCCGCTGTCACACGCTCAAAAATTGTAGATAATTCCCTGAGAGTGGTCGTATTTGTGAGTTTTGGCTAAAGTCTACAAAATCAGTTCTGCATAATTAATAAGTAAAAGTTGTTATTACGATTCTAATTAACAATAAATTTATTCAACTACGAAAACCATAATAATCATAATAAAAAAAAAACAAATATAAATACTTTGTCAGTAGTTGTTTGATAAATATCATCGACTTTATATATATCTAAATGTATTGAATAATCAATATATATACTCACATAGATAAGCTAAAAAGTTAACTATTAACTTTACCCAGTTAGCAAACATACAGAGGGCCTACGTAGGGCCTACGTACATTTAGCCTATGGTCTACGTAGGCCCAACGTAAGACGCCTACGTAGGGCCTACGTCATTTTGCTCATAGGGCCTACGGTAGGCCCTATATGTTGGCCCTACATAGGGCCTATGTATGGTAACTTTCTTTTACCTATCAAAAGCCTACATAACTACGCTTAGCCTACGCTGGACCTACGGTCGCTATTTGCATACACCCTGCATTATGACTATATATACAACTGAAGAAAACAAAGCAAACATGTAATTTAATGGAACTTTTTTTGTATTGAAATCAGAAATACAATTATTTAAATCGAAATTCAGCAAATTTGTAAAATAATCTTATAACTATCCAAGAATTAATAAAAACAACATGTGGTTTTAATATGTATGCAAAACAGTTATATATCCTATATTTTCGGTTGGCATCACCGACACTCTATTCCCTTGCGCCTCCTGGTGACCGCCATCACTTGTGCTTGTACTACAGCAGCCCATGTTTATGAACTATGATACGCGATAGTTTAACTTCCGTGTTTGTATGTGTAGCATGGAACATGCTGCAAATAAACAAACATAAATACATGTAGTTCACACACAGCCAACAACGAAATATGGTACCAATTTAGCTAAATGCCAATGTGGATGTTTTTACCAAACATTTTTTTCCTACTTTTAAGATAATCTAAACAATAGCCCCAAACACATAGCTTGCATATAATGTCTGTCCATATTAATAAAGACAACGAAATCCGTTACAGGACGAACACACTATTCCTTGTATAAAATCCCTTATATAAATCATATTTTGAACCGTCACGCATATATTAATATATAGTTATTGAGTAACATATTTAGTTTTTACTTTACCTTGTACTTGCATCCCTATCCATTTCGTAAATGGTAAAATATTCCACTTTAAACACAAAAAACATTTAAGCATAATTCAAATTTGTTGATGTAGGAAGTGGATCTTGCGCATGCGCACTTAATAATTTAGGTGTCATGCACTTGTTTATTGTCGTGTATCTATCGGTTTACATGAGCTCACCGTAGGCGATCGGTCGTAAAACCTACGAAATTATTCCGTGCATGTAAAACATATATATTTGAAATATAAGATAAAACATAATATACGGATAAAAACATTATTTCGTGGCAATATCAATTGCTTATCAAGCATATAAATTGGTAGGCCCGTTAAACGTAGGCCCTATGTAGGCCCGATGTTGCAGTGCCTACGTAGGTAGGACAACGTAGGGTCTACGTCTTACCTACGTAGTGTATGCCTATGCCTACGATGCCTATGCAAAGCCTACATTGTCCTACGTAGGCCCTACGTCAGCCTGCTATCTGGGTAAATGTTAATATAATTTCGCGTTTATCCGTCGTGAACACCATATATTTGATTAGCTTTCATATACAATTGCACCATATTATAAATGATTATGACACCATTAGACGGACAAGTAGATCCCATGATTCTCAAGATGATATATCAAGTACCGTATTAATCAGTAAGTCGATTATATATAAATGATCCGATTAATGACATTATTGTACAGTATTTACACTTAAACGATTTTCTCTTGCAAAGCATATTCGTATCAACGTTTCAAAAATAATAATTGCATACATATGTCATTTGCATGTATAACATATTTCATGACATCTTGTCGTGTCAGACTTGCTGTGAAGCTCTAGCACTATACGTTATACGCTATATTCTATATACAATGCTATTAACTGTTTATGAAGACAGTCACATACACTAACTGGACATAGTTGTGTGAAAAGAAAAGTTATGCCACATGGGATGACATATCCTATCTATAGATATCAACACAGTGATACTGTCTCATGAAAACTCTTTTACAATTTAAAAACATATTGAAGTTGTGTCTCGTCAGGGTTTCATGTCGATCGAAGGTCTAATGATGTTCATTAAAAAACAATCAAAACATATTAAGTGAACATTTATATAAATTGATTCTATGATATATATAAAAAAAAACAATGAATTTTGATAAATTCTGAATAAATTAAAATCAAACTTTGTGTTTTATTTCAAAACAAATGCAACATGATGAATATGCCATGAAATGATTTGATTGAATAAAATACCACTTTTAATTAAGGACTTTAAAGGAGATGAATTGATTTACACAAAAATTAAATATATTTTATCATGACAGTGTCATAAATGCCCTTTCGCGGACGATTACGACCAGACGCAAAAGAAACAAAATATAGACTCGGCCATTTATTGAACATAGAGAAAGCATACATATAAGCTACTTGAGCGATCATATAATGAAAATATAACAAACCGGTTACCTTATCAACTCGTGATTCCATAAACAAATGATCCCCTCGGTTCATAACTCGATATCAAACCGACAAAATAACTCAAAATACTCCTTGCGCGCTCACTACGCAACATTTCCGGATCATAAACATGGATCGTCGAATACGTTGAATCCGGTTATACGCGGTTCCGTTCACACGCGCCATCGGCGCTTGAGTGATACTTTCCGAAACACACATTTCCGAGTTCTGTAACTTTGTAGCTTCGATAATAATCAAAGGGCCACGAAACCCCACGCCAGCGTTTTCCTCAAGCGGCAGTTCGAACCCGTGCCCTTTCGATAGACACGTTACGTCGGCGTCTCCCGTCGGACAGCTCACGACTGGCATCACGTCGACATCTCCCTTCGAACTACCGGGGCTATATTTAAAGCAAATCAACAATCCCTACTTTCAATTCATATAATCAAATCACAGTTCAAATCAAGCATTATTCGTAAGCGAATCAATACTTAGTTTAATCTTAAAATCTCATTATTTCAACAAAAGCCAAACTTCATAAATTCCATCCTTCATATCAGAACTAATCACGTTTTAAATCAAGCATAGCTCACTTATTCCTTTATCAAATTAGGGACCAAAACAAATTACAGATCACAGGTCAACAAAGAACAAATCAATGAATTTAGCACATTAATTAATAGACTTTTACATGAATACATCGTAGCCAAAATTATTGCAAAACCGCAAAAACGTACCTGAACATCAGTTATAAAAACCCTCTTAACTATCAATCTTACGGACTAAAGCCCTAAGAGCCACGTGTTTGAATAACACGTTTACATTTTAATATTTGACTTCTTGTCTCATCAAAATCGTGTCAAAAGCTGAGCAAAACAATATGCGCTTTAGCGACCCTCCTTTTCCGCACGTGTGATTTTAAAGAACGGAGCGAATATTTCACAAACTTTTGTTTTTATTCAAATTATATATTCCACAAAATACAGTTCATTTTATTACATTTGCAAATATTTATTTCTATTCTAATAACTTTTAATTATTCCACAAATTAAAATTTCCCACTGTTTACTTTATACCGTAAACCAGCAAAATATGCCAACAAATAAGTGTTATCGTAAAATTGTTAAAAATTGGCCTAGGGCGGCAAAGCGACACAAATCCTTTTTAATACAGACAGATACATAGATAAATGTCTTAACAAGTATCAATATAAGTATTAGCATATTAAATTTCGCATACATATGTGTTGTATTTATCCAGTTATCAATTCTCATTTTATTCTCTATCTTAATCTATTCTTTTTATAAGCAATAATTGCATCCAAAGCCGTATTTAGATACTCAATATCTGTTCTTTGGTCAGTGATTGAACTGATCAGTTTTTGACATATTTATGATTTGTCCGAGAAATGACAAGTTAAGTGCAATTTATTACATTAACCATGATATTATTACCATGATTTCGTATTATAGTATTGTAAAAACACACATTAGTTTGAAAATAGATACTCCACAATTGAATAGACGACACCAAGTTGATCATGTATTGTTGCATGTTTCTGTCAATATCCTCTATATATACACGGGTATTAGTTATAGGATGACTCTTTATCATTGGAAAATGATAATTTCTATACTCTAGTAAGCATGGCAGCACGATGTGTTTGGACTTCAAAAATATATGCATTTAATTGAGATGAAACTAACACAGTGACAGCCATTGCATCAAGCTTTTTAAAGCAATAAATGCTGCTTCAAATTGATATATCCCCTATGAATTATGGCGACAAACACAAAATTATTGAAATAAAACCTCTACCTTGCCCAGAACTAAGTTTCTGTAGTCATGCGAAATGGGAAAGAGTAACGTGTATCACTATATCAAAGATGCAAAGCGTTGGTTGAATAGAATAAATATAT
>LQRL01049356.1:1729-16809 GCA_001703475.1 Hydroides elegans | reverse complement strand
TTTGCATCTCTGATGCCCATGTTTATTCCATGCTGACCATGCTAAGTCAAATAACTATTGACAGTTCACGGGGGATCGAAGGCCTTAAGCCTCTAGTTTTGTATAATAAATATAGACATTTTAAGTGCGCCCATGTTCAATAACTGTCAGATTTTTTTCCTAAAACGCTGCCAGCACTATAAGACCCTGCCAGTCCCCTATTGGTTAAGTCGACATCGCATGACATGAATAGCGAACATTTATGCTCGTTGCTCTGTTGACTGCAGCTGTCAATCACAAGACACACCCCCAGGGGCTGACATATTGTTGCAAAGTGGGCGGGGCGAAGAGCGGGCTAATGCTTTTGAATACAAGCGATGAGTCACTGGCTTTATTGTGACATGTAGTGGTTATTTTAGAGAAAAATACAATGCCTTAATTGTTTATCAATATAAGCACTGTAGATTGAGCAAGTAGATTTGTTAAAGTTGTATAATAACCAAAGGCCATCCCTCGACACATTTTTCAAAACAGTTGTTAAATTACCGTTTAACAACATTACAATTACGAACAAGAAATAAACATAGGGTTTTGAACACAAATATTTTGCCAAAAGGAGTTCTTTTTTCCAATCCAACTATAGGCAGTGTTTCCTTTTCTAGCCAGCTTCTAACAGTAAACGAACAACTTTATGAACATTGAAACTTTCTATACTATATTACAAATAACTGTTTATTGAACGATTGCAGGCAAGTTTAATCGATTTCATAGTAATGATACTCGCTAATTACTACGAAACTCGAAAATTAAGCAAAAAATTATCTGAAAAGGAGTTCCTCAAATTGCTAAATCTCCCAGCTAGAACGGATTTTCTCTGAATTTCCAAGCCAATTGGAATTTGGTGGGAAACCTTTTTTCGGGAACAGCTTGTGAGGTGCTTTTAATAAACATATCAAATGGCGTAAAAAGATATTCGATTAGCTTAACGCTAAATAACAATTTGGCCCTTTCATTAATATGAAAATGAGTAAACATTATATCATGTTTTAATTATTTTAGATTTTATTTTAACAGAATCTTAATTAGTTATAATACGACCAGGGTAGAAACTTTTATAACCGTATAACTATGCATTAATAACTTTAATTAAGAATTTTTAGACGATTTATCTTAAAATCAAAAGATAAGAAACAAGAAAAGATATGCTCCTAGAGCATACATCCGATTTCTTTTATTTTGATTATAAGATAGTCCTTAAAAGCTTCATTTATAATTTCGGATTCAATGCAATTATTGCATTATATCAAATTAAATAGTAAACTAGATAAATGATGTGCTCCTAAAAAAGCACAATTATCTGCAATCTTTTTTTTATATCCTACATTTGAATATTATGTTTCTCAAAATATTTTTTTTCTCTCGATAACTAATGGAATAAGATCCCATTTAATGTTAAATATTTGATATGATTTAGGATAAGGTCAATATGTTGGCAGAATATACATAGCTACTTTGTTATAGCTTTATAAGATAGTTGAGTCGCATTATAGATTTCATATATAATTAAAACATAAAGCAGAGAGCTAATAAAGTTACAATAATTGGCTTCAACGCGAAGTGAGGTACTGGACACCACGAGTATTGATTATGTGTCACAGTGCTTTTATATAGCTAGCCCTGATTGATGACGTCAATGACGTATGCAGTTTAAATGCGACACACCTTTTAATTAGCCAATTAGGGGCCAGGGATTCCGGTCAGTGGTTTCAGCAGGGCAAAGAAAATGACATTATGATTTTAGGGGTGGGTGTCTTAACAATTAAATATCTTCTATACCATTTATCAAATCGTTATCGTAATACCCTATGCACCATATTGGATAGCTATTTTATATTAATGTTTATATATAACTTGTGTTATGATTTGCTAATGCATAGTAAATCGATTCACGGGAACAAATTGAATTTCAACGAGTGATTGCAATATCTGCATATTTTCGTAAACGAAAAGATTGCAGATAATAATTTTGCGTTTGCAAGAATAGGCCATTCAATCCAAAATTCAAACACAAGTGATTGTTTTCTATTTTTTCCCATTTTCAAAAAGCCTTTTGTTATCCATCTTTTTACAACGATAGTAAATATTTCTCTTTATTAGGATGATAAAAAACAGGACTCAAATTGAGCATTATTATTATATCACATTTTTTGTGCTAAAAATAGCCACTATAACACGCCTCGTGTCAGTGAATAATTACCTTACATGCATATTGACTGATAGCAGCTTTTGCTTGGTGTAAGCCCTACCCACTTTCTATGAATAAGTGGCAGCTACTCTATTAGTCAGTATGGGTGATTGACAGCTGAGGATTTTCAGTGTTTGCAGAAATGTCAATAGGAACCACTCAATTTTTACTCCATAGGATTGAGTAAATATCAACTATTTCACAAACTATATTACACATCATATCAAAATCCAGACAATTATAAACTATACATCGTCGATAATACTTATGTACGATTTTAATCATGTTTAGTAAGTTATGGTGTGCACAAAAGTCTGTTGTCTAAAATCGAACGAAAATATAATCTGATTTTTTTTTCGTTAACGAAAAGAAATCAGATAATCAGATTCTTATGCTCTACGAGCATATTTTTCTAGTTCTATAATTTTCATAGTCACCAGACAAATTGGCTTAAAGTTATTGTTATCTTTCTGTCCGTCCTACTATTAACATGAAACGTACTTTTCATCATCCGGTGCAATCCCACCGCGTTAGTGCGAAGCGGAGGACTAGCATTCAGCAATGACCGTACGTCACTACAAGATAATGTAGCTATTTTTAAAAAATCAAGTTTTTATACTTTCAATGGGATTATGACCAACGAACAAAGTCTGTCCGTCTGTCGACACCACTGGGCACAACGTTGTGCGGTACAAATTTCTATATATATCTCTATACATCTCTTTATATATATATATCTATATATATCTCAATATATAATTTTCAAAAATGCTGATATTGCGTAAGCATTGATGGTAGAATGGTACGATTGATGGTACGGACAAGATCTCAGCTATCCCTCAATGAATGTCATTTTTTCTTTCGCACATGGGTTATGTTTATGAGAATATTGGCGAGTGTTCTGAAAATGGGGATTTGGGGTCTTAGGCACATACAGAAAGATTACGCGTATATGGTATGTGGGGGCTACGTTGCGAAGACGAATATGTTCAATGTAAACTGTTACTGAACCACCGGAGAACTCAATCAGTTTGACTGATCTACTTGTTAGTCCTCTGCCGCTGCGTTTGCGTGAAGTGGAGGACTACAGTTTTCAGTACATTCCGTCCGTCACTACAAGAAATAATTGAGCTATCAAAGTTTTTTACGTTCAATGGAATTATGAGACCAATGAACCATGTCCGTCTGTCCATCTGTCTGTCAGTCTGTCGAAACCTGAATGCACTACTTTGTACGGACGAGTTCTCGATCCCTCGATGGATTTCGGTTTCCTTTTGCATAAAGACAGAATTTATATTAGCGTTGTACATAGGCGTATTATTGCTGAAAATTCCCAAAATGAAAGTTTGGCAATTTTTTGAAAACTGGTGTTGGCACTTAGGCAATTAGAGAAAGATTATTCGTAAAACATTATGTTTTAGGACTACGAGGATGTAAGCAGGGAAAACGTTTTAAGAAAGACGTTGGAAGAAAGACGTTGTGAGAGATATGTTGTGAGAAAAACGTTGTGAGAAAGACTTAGTGAGAAAGACGTTCCATCGACGGATTCTAATTTTATTTTGTATGTTTTTCTATGTTCAACTGCTGTTGAACATTGCGGAGGACTTAAGTAGCACAGGACTTAATCAGTTTCACTGATCTATTTTTTAAATTATAAGTTCAATGCCGACGATTTAATTATCAAACTCCGGTCAAAATTATCTTTATCTGACCGTTAGCATAGTGGTTTGCTTTCGTTTTATAGTTTTATAATGTTTTCATATAATACTTCATATCTTTTCATGTATCATATAAGAATATTTCATATCATACATGTTTTTAATGTGGGTGTTTCGAAAATGATAGACCCTTAAAGCAAAAATATAACCTTGAAACAGTTGATGTTATGAAATATAATGCGGTGAGTAAACTAACACGCAAATGGCAAGCAACCCCATCCAACCTTCAATTTGTGACACAGACATATTTAATGGATTTGGACTGCACTATTTTAAAATATGAAACATTCTTAGTCAACATTACAAAGGCCAAGTCAAGAGAATACTATAAATTTTTGATTTCTAAGGCTTGTGATATCCCTACATTTCTCATGTTTTGGGACAATGGAGGGTTTCTAGCCCCGAACGAGTAATAGTCTGATAATTCATAGAAAAGTTACTAAAGAAACTGATTTTTTAACTTTACAATATTAACTTAAACAGAATAAAATTACAACCAATAAGCGCAAAACAGACTGGAAAGTTGCAAACCAAAGTAGATGCTCCTATAGTTTGGAAACCGTCACAATGATTTATTTCTTTTGGGAATGTGATACCGCTTAACTTTAATTGTTAAGTGTATACACATGTTGAAGCTTCCAGTCTTCTCGTTCAATAAATGGGATTTTTTGTTAGGAAAAAATGATGTTTCAATAGATAACATATCACTGATAATTAAATCTTATATTTACAAATTAAAAATGCATAATAACGTTTTCAATGAAAAGGAATTCAAAAAGGTATTTGAGATGAGAATATTTTTTAGATAAAATGTATAGAAATTCTCATGTTTTTGATAATAAATGGAAAATGTTTAACCAATTGAGTGACGAGATAGAGATAAATAATGTTTTTTTTTCTTCAAAATGTGACTTAGATGCTATCACTGTAGTATAATGTTTGTGAAATGTTTGTTATAATTTTATGTTATTGTTTTTGAGTCTAAAAGACCACATATTTATGTAAATATAAGACAAACTATTGTAATGAATAATTTTGAAATACCTATTGTAAACTTGATGTAAAAGATCCGCCCATACGTTGCAAATATAAACTCCCAAAAACAAAAAAAGACATGCTTTATTATTTGATTGAAAAATTATAATAGGAAAAACATTATAAAGGCATATATGTTTTCTCATGTTTATCTTAAACCACAGTGATTTATTTTGTTTGAAACACTTATGTTATGTCGATTGGTACATGAATGCAACGCTATTCTGATTGATTGCCTTAACCAAATATAAAGCTATCTTTAATGCTTAGTTTTCATCGTTTTCTTTTAAATAATCCGATTTTGTTATTTAAAGGAAACGTTTATTACCAATGCTAATGTCTTTTCGGAACCAAGGGCCGATAATGAATATTCAAGAAACAAAAACACTTTTAGAGGAAACATGAACAATATCTTTTTTCAGAAATTGTAATTTTGAATCAAAACATTATTTAAAAAAAAATGAAAAACATTAGATATATCAATAAATAACTTAAAATCATGACACTCTGTCACATATAATTGTCTTATATGCTATAAAGCAGTGACTGAGGAAGGTGTTACATAATCAAATTATACCCTAAATATACGTTGGAATAACCGTGACATTCATCTTACCGTCAATTACCTAATTTGTGTTTTATAGCATAACGAAATTTGAATAATTTACGCCGGAATCAGTATGTCATTTTAAGTACCTCAATATAAAAATGTTTATACAGCTTACATAATATATAAAAAGAGTGAACATATAGGCATAGACACTGATTTTATACACAGTTTTAAGAATAATTTTAAGAATTACTTTAATTAAAGTAATTCGTCACAAAATCGAAAACATAAAGCTTAATAGGTTTAAAACATCATATGCACACACATATTTTTGTAAACGGTATATGTAATGGGGTATCATTGATTTTACGGCAACCATAGCTGCTCTAGGGCAGTTATAGTTACCCTGACTGTGTAAGGGTAACTATAGTTGCCCTTGATTTTTTAAGCAACTTAAATATGTTATAAGGTATCTTTGATTTTAGGGCAACTATAGTTACCATGACTGGGTTAGGGTAACTGTAGTTGCCCAGGAATTTTTCAGGGCAACTATAGTTACCCTGCTTTTTAGCCTCCAAAAAATTAAAGATACTCTGAATTGTATATTGATGGCCTTCAGATGCATTAATTAACCAATCGGGTCAGATATATGTGGGTTGCAATTCTACATGCTTTCGATTTGTTCTGAGAATGTTTTTTTCCAGTTTTATATTCTTGGGAAAATATTTAATCATTTACATATCCCTGAGACATTAATTTGATACTTGGGGGTATTTAATTTAAGCCTTTTACTATGATTTTCAACTGTTAACTGTAATTTGATATTAACTATAATCATATTAGCAATGGTCAATGACGAGTAGGCATGCTAATCGGTGTGAGTCGAGCCTCTCATTATGCAATGCTATCAAGTAGAGGTCTAGTCGATTATATCAATTGCAATTCCACATCAAATGTAGTACTGATGATATCAGGCTGAGAAGCATTGCTCCATGGTGTAGGAATAATGAGTTGATCCTGTGCATTATTGTACAATGATACTATTTTTGATATTATTATACACGAATTGTATGTCGAGTTTGTCGCTATGGACCTTCTAGTAAGATACATATATGAATGCAATTTTACATAAACATAAGTTTAAGATCTTGTGATAAGAGGGGTTATTTTCAAAGACGGATTTGCCAATACCTCATTTTTTTCTGTGTATTTATTACAACTTTACATAATTTGATAATGTAATTCGTTAATAGATTTTAAAATATCATCAATGAAATTTTATGATTGCATAGATCACTACCGATTTTCTTTTGATTAACTTTATATCCGATTTTAAAATTGCACATAAGTTTATAGGTTTTTAAAAATCCTATCCGTTGATTTTAAATACCACCATCAAAAACGAATAATGCAATGCCTAATAACATTGCAACCACCTAATTGTTGAATTATTACCAATTGTAATTATTAATTAAATGATTTAAGATTGCAATTGATAAAGTGAACGCGGTTACAATCCTAATCAGATCAAATCTTAACTATTTAGACTTGCAACCCACATAGATCCAACCCGATTTGTTCAATAATGCACGTGAATGCCATTAATATACAATTCAGGGTATATTTGATTTTTGGAGGCTAAAGAGCAGGGTTACTATAGTTGCTCCGAAAAATTCCTTGGCAACTACAGGTACCCTTACACAGTCAGGGTAACTATAGTTGCAACTTTAGTTGCCCTAAAATCAAAAATACCCCATAACATATATATGTTTAAGGTTTCATCAAGTACTTGATCATTTCATTAAGGCTAAGTATAAAGCTAAAACGCTATTATATAATCCAGGATTAAAGTTAAAAAAGAGTCATCTAAAAACTATTAAGCTCGTCGAACGTTTAAACCAAACCATTACCAATATTTATCAAATGACTTCTATATTTCGCCTTAAAATCTTATATTAAGGCCTTACAATTAGATAAGTTAATTAAATAAGTTAATCAATCACAAATCTGTGATACTATATAATATAATTTATACAAAGAGAGAAACGTTAGCTATTATTAAAAATAAACAACTTTACTGGATATACATTTATATACTAATAACAAATATTGCACAGTCATGTTACACATAACTATAAATGATCATTAGAAAACATCAGAAAACAATAAAAAATGTCCGACCAAATGTTATCTTACAGTTGACGACAAACAAGAATTTTCCCGGCACAGAATCCACACACCATTACATTTATTACTTTTTGATTTTATTATTATAGTACTCACATAAGGAATTTGTATTTTGTATAGATTACATTTTTGTCAAACAATAAAAGCATGTCATTGAAAATTCGCAAACACCCATTTATATAAATCTGGTATATGGAAAACATTAGAAAAACCCCAAATGAAGAATTAGAATTTGTGTTTCTTGCACAAGGGCGGTCGGATGCTCAGTGCATCAACTTTGGCCCAATGAATGCAAGAACCATCTACAAATCATAAATTTATATATCTAATTACATACCTCCATGACACTTATAACAAAAAAATAAACGTTGAATATTTTCCAATGTTTCCAATGTTTCAACCATTTTCAGTTTACATTTTCAGCTTACATTACACTCCAGGCTTATCTCTATTAGGCACTTTGAACGATATTTTGCTACCGAATCATGAAACTTTCCTACATAAAAAACGTGTTAAAGATATCAGTTATTTAATAACATATTTAAAAAAGATGGGATTGCAATCTGTCCAATTAGTGGTCAGCGAAATACTATGCAAGAAAAACAAACCCCGTTCATCTAGAATGCAGTTAATTACCATTATTAGGATATAGCTTATTTGACATATTGAAGAGTACATGGATGTACAGTACGCTCCAGAGTTATCGCTTCCGCCACAAAATCAACGCGATCACATCATGGAGCATCCCAATATATTTTTCAAATTCATTTCATTTACGTGTCGGTAGAGATTCATGTCTTATACAAAATACACATGTGAAGTAAGTGGGTTAAGAAAAGACAATTAAACAACTTTGGGTGAACCGCCTTTGTTGTCTATTTGTACGAAAGCTTTACCTAATGGATAAAAATTGGGGGGGGGGACAACGGAAGATATTTGCTTAAGTTCTGAATGCAACAACAGCATATACACAGGATTAAAGTCGAGTGCTTTCAAGCAAAGGTTTCCTATTATAACCAGTATGTCCAGATAGGAAACAAGTAAAAAAGAGGGATATATGAGCTGCGGCGGCGGAAAAGACGTCTAGTTGGTTATGGCTGTATCTAAAAGCCGATGGGTGTCAAGTAGCTGACATTCCCGCTTGGTGATAGCACAACCCTACGGGTTCGACGGAGATAGATTGTCTGATAATTAAACTGTCATAGATTACCATCATTAAGGACCAGACATGACGGAGCGGAGAAAATTTGCTCCGTAATAGTTTAAAGTAGCTTAAAATAGTTTTACAGGAAAAGTCATTTCATTGAATCGCATGTTTTGAAATGGATTTTCAATCGGCATGTTCGCATGGTACTCCATAAGGAACAGGGCAGTAAACCATTTTATGCCATTTTAAGCAAGCTAATTACCTCTAATGAGACATGTTGTCAAGTTACTAGAAAACCTATAAGCATACCAGAACAATGCATGCATACTCTCGTCAGCCAGGAATAAGCGTAGAGACTTAGGTGTAGTTAAAACTATCATGGTTATTAAAATCAATGTTTATGTTATTTGCATATCCTTTTGCATGCACTGTACTAAGTCTTATAAGTGACATGAATGTTTGAGGATAATTATAACACCAATTAGGGTTTTGCCTGTTATTGTGTCGGTAAGTGTTAAAACGTTAGTAAGATTTAAACCAATTGCATGGTCGATTTCTTTATTGTGTATAACATTACTCTTTTAAAAAGTTTGTATTCTTGAATAAGTATACACAAACAACCAAATCTTCTAGATATGTGATAACACTAATACACCTAGGGGCAACCATACACTTCCCATCGCAACCAAGGAGCATTGTAAAAGCTTACGATGATAAGACGAACATAACGTGTTAGAATGACTTCGGGTAAATCATTTCTTGACGTGCCTATTGAGTCGATGTTTCCTGGAAATACTATATCGTTCCCGTCACTGTCTTGCAGGAGAATCCGCGGTGTGTTATCTGCTCCATGCGCTATGTTATAACCGGTAACATAACCTCTGGTATCATAACCTTTGGTCGAAACAGCAGTTATGCGGTGTGTTCCTTCAAGATCAACCTACGAAAAATAATGTGATTATATTATACGGGTTTGATATCGCATGTTATTCGAATAATTGTGAAATCAGTATTAAAATGCAACAAACGAATTTCGTTATGATTTGCAATCGGTTAAATTCAGTTTCGGATTGAGCTAATTCTGAATAGTTTTGTTAATTTTCATTTACTTGATTTATCATAATTAATTATCAGCATGATTTATAGGAAAAATTATAAAATTTATCTTTTTGTCTTTTTTGTGCGAGCTTGTTTTTAAATAATAGTCCGTAAGTTCAAAGAAGTATTCAAGATAAAATTTGTTTCAAAAATGATAATATTGAAGATAAAATGTATGGTTAAAATGTGTTAAAATCAACTTTAACAGAACTGATGGTATATCGACAGCCATATCGACAGCCATATCGACAAAAATATCAATAGTAGACGTATTGATCAAGTAGTTGGACTAAAATAGTTCGGTTATCCACTTTATTCGTTGATAACTGGGTAATCAAAATTGTTATTTTCTTGACATTAATTTTGGCCCTAGACAGATCTATCTTTAATGAATTGATGGTAAAATATGCAAAAATATATCTGAACATAGTGAGATACTGGCTCATATGAACAAGTACATGCGTCATGCATGATCAAATAGTTGGACTATTGTGTAAACGTATTAAATACACCAATTTAATGCGTTCTATTGTACATTTAGACTTTCAGTGAAAACAGCCAATTGTACATATATAATTCGCTAACCAAAAACAATGAAGTAAGAAATATTCTTGGCTTCTTTAAGCTAAAATATGCTTGAATACATTAAATGAGATAATAACGACACATTATGGATCAATTCATAGTTAAATGATATATCTATTTAATCGGTGACCTCATTTTATTTTTGGCACAATAAAAAAATAAAAATATGCATCCATAACTGGGAACTAGGTCATATATTTAGTATAATATAAGAAACTTATATGATGAAATACACACATACACGTTGCTTGGCAACTGTTTCCATGGTTCTACGGGGTAGCATAAATCACTAGTTTGCGTATAATTCAAGCGCTTACAACGTCATTATTACAAATTTGATTCGGTGAATAAATCTGAAGAAAATCTAATGTTTAATATGCAAGGATATTTTGATATAAAGCCAGTCCGGAAATGTGTAATAATCCTATTATACAGAGCATTTATAAATATACTCGCATAAGGAAAAGAGTTGGGCTATATATGCTTTATGGTAAACATCTATGTGTCTAATTATAACAAAAGTCTAAATATTCTCTTTCGTCTGGACCCCTGAAACACCAGCATAAATGACAATCGGATATAATTTCAAGTAATAAAACTAAAAGTGTATATGTCTTGTTGAACATATTTATAGTTTTTCATTTTTATATTATCCCAATTCAAAGAATTTAACATGCTATGTCCTTTGAATAAGAATCCGAGACCATCTTTGAATATAGACATAAATATATTATTAGTTAATATGCTTGTCCTTTCTTATAATTAAGTTAATAATTACTAAAATATTATCATACGTCGCTCTATACAATTGTAAATTAACAATCTATTATGTTTATCACATTTAAAAGTCTAACCTTACCCTAGAATGCCTCAAATTAGCGCTAATAAGTGCTTTCTGACAATAGTCCAGCTATTTGATCATGCATGGCACATGCACCCGTTGTGCATATGAACCAAAATCTCACTATGTTCAGATGTATTTTTGCATGTTTTACCATCGATTCATTAAGGCTAGATCTATCTAAGGCCATAAATGATTTCAAGAAAATAACAATTGTGAAAACCGAGTTATCAACTAATAAAGTTGATAACCGAACTATTTTAGTCCAACTATTTGTTCAATACGTCTATTGTGAAAACATCTTATTCTATTCTATTTTATTTGAAAGGTGAAAGCATTTAAACGACGTTGAACGTGTTTTATTTCTAACCTGTATCCATTCACCAGACACATGGTTTTCAGGAGTCCAGGCTACCTGAGACGTGAGTCGTGATGCCGGCGCTGTTGTGATATAAAGTGCCCCTATCCTGCCATATGATGATGCACTTAGGGCTGAATCATGAGCAAAGCTGATGAGCCCATATAATCTGGCACATTCGGCCAGTTCTGAAATTATAGCAGTCCATATTAGAAGATAGCGTCCCCACTTCAAATCTCATTATACTAGTTGCAAATGAAACACAAACAAATGAGAGATAACTGGAGATCAGAAACGATGTGACATCGCAAAGCCTTGCTTGAAAATTGGGTTGTGCATGAACCCCTGAATAGGTTACCACGTTATTGCCCAGCGTCACTCCAAAAAAGTATGTTTTAATCTTCATGAAACAAGGATATTTACGCGGAGCAATGGACCCTTTATATCTGATTTACATCGCCTACTCTCCACCATCATGCGTCGTACACTTCTAACAAAATAATATAAGGCACATACCATCGCATAGAATTCCTTGATATCCTTCATCACATGTACAGTGGAATTCGTTGACTCCATCAATGCAGCCGCCATGCATGCAGGGTGAGCTGGCGCATTCGTCAATGTCCACTATTTTTAAAATAACATGCCAATAAACAAAATTCTAGTTTGTCTGTTTATGCAATAATTTCCAAATTAAGCAAAGACGTCCCAATAGTTCTATCATAAACGTATCATATAAATTGCATTAAACGTTTAATGTCACTTCTCCTGCTCCTTACGATTAAACTCATCCATTGAATTAAATCATATTAAAACATATAGTTTATTATGATTGAATGATAATATTAGTATGATAAAACCGGAAATGAAGATACCCACACTCGCATACTATTCCTCCGTATCCCTCTTCACAATGACATGCAAAGCTATTGACTGCGTCAATGCAATCACCATTGATGCATGGGGTGTCAGCGCAGTCGTCAATGTTTTCTATCGAAACAAAATGTTTTTCTAAATTAATGTACCGCTGACATTTAGAATAGTCACATGAGAGTAATGTTACCAATATTGTACAATAAATCTCTCATACCTAGCCATCCATGGGTTTGGGAAAACTTTCCTGACATAGCAACACGCACTGTGAATCTAACACAGTTGCCCCACGATTTAAACTGGTATCTGAGTAACCTACTGACTCAGTAACCACCGAGTGGAAAATTTTGCTCATATAAAGGTTGTTTTAATATCACTAACAAATTACCTCGATCAAAGTTTACATTTATATCCAGATATTTGAAAACCATCATTGAAATAGTGTGATAGAATATATGTGTATCACAGTAATTGGTAGCGGCATCCCATTAACGCCACATAAACAGGTCTTGTAATATACCATAACACATGAGGGTATGGAGACAACAATTAAAATAAAGATGACACATACCATTGCAAAGTGTTCCTTCATATCCTTCGTCACACATGCAGTGGAATTCGTTGACTCCATCAATACAGTCACCATGGACGCATGATGAGGTTTGGCATTCATCAATATTTACTTTTCGAAAGAAAAACATACAAACAGACATACTAAAGCATGCTCATATTTTTTTGTCAGAATGTGTTTTAACAATGACGGCGGACACCTATATATCTGAGTGAGCCTCTGAATAAGTAGCCAGAGAGTGGTGAATTCTTCTACTTTTATCATGTTCGTAAATATTAAGAAATGAGAATACCATCCCTGAAATAGTGCCGTAGAATATTTATGTATCGCTGTAAGTGGTTGCGGCATCCTATGAACGCCACATAAACACGTCTTATAACATGGCATAAGATATGATGGTTTCGGAAACCACACTCAAAATAAAGAAAACACATACCATTGCAAAGTGTTCCTTCATATCCTTCGTCACACGTGCAGTGGAATTCGTTGACTCCATCAATACAGTCACCATGGACGCATGGTGAGGTTTGGCATTCATCAATGTTTACTTTTCAAAAGAAGTACTTACAAAAAAATCATTCTAGTTCATGTTTATCTCTCTTTATCACAAAGTGTTCTAACACGACATCTTATTTTACAAATGGTAAATACTAAATCAAGATAGGGAATGCCACCAAGATGTCGTCTGCAATAATATAGTTGAAAATACGTTTTGCATATACATTTGATGATGTCATTGTTAGACAGATATTTGGAATTCAACATGGTAATATTGTTTGTATGCCATTTTATAGTTTTAAGCTATACGTTTGTATATAACTATTGATTTCTTGCAGAATATAGTGGATATAACTGAGGTATGCTCACCATCACACAATACTCCTTGGTAGCCCGCATTGCATTGACAGTTGTAGCTGTTGATTGCGTCGATGCATGTACCATCGATGCATGGTGAGCTCGCACATTCATCAATGTTTTCTAATTTTAAAGCAAATTAATATAGATTTTGACTATTGATTTTATGATATTTGAATAGTCAGGGTTGTATTTAAGTTTCAGAGTACCGGGCATAATGGAAATAGTGCCAAGCATATTCATTTTGGCATGAAAAAATAGACATATTCTCAAAATCAAAAACAGGTATATGTACTAGGACATTTAATAGTGAATTCCTGAAATGATGGTGGTCATTATAAATGATTAATGAAGACATTTTACACATTCCGAATAATTACTTTTAAAACGCATTGTTAATCATTTTGAGAAAAAGCGAGCGCCGCAGGCGCGAGCGAAAAAGCTATGAAATGCCATGGATTTAAGTTTGAGCTAGTATTCGCACTAAATCAAAATAAACTGGCCATCCGGACCAATATCCTCACCATCTTTTTGGCCCGTCCGGAAACTTACTTGCAAGACGTTCAAAAATAAACCCTTATCTAATATCAAATGCCTCAATCTCAAATGTCACACATGATGTCAAAATTAAGCTCGCACATGAATAATTTTGCTTTCAAATGGAAGCCCCTATAGGTGAGCGCCGAAGTCGCGAGCAAATTTTTCTAGGAAATCGTAAAGGAATATTTCAGTAAACGAATATATGTTATGCAAAATCGACATTCAATTAGGTTCGAATCCTCCTAAACACCCTCTGGCAGCTATACAACATATTGAGTACGACCACTAAAGTCGTATTCTTCCCTTCGTTTCTCACCGTTACCCGTACACAGTTGATCTTCGTGATAAAAACATCTTCAGAATATTGCTTTAAAACAGAGGATGGCTATATTTACTAATACGAAAATAAGTTAGGATCAAAATTTGCGAGAGCCGGAGGCGGGAGCGAAATCTTAAAGTAGGGAAATTGTAAATTCTCAAGATTTTATACTGGCCTTT
>LQRL01049319.1:2174-18708 GCA_001703475.1 Hydroides elegans | reverse complement strand
AAGTAATCGTGCTTATATAAGCATATTTGCTATGTAAGTTAAATGATATATTTGTTTTACTTGCCTTGTCAGCTGCGTCTCAAACGTATCTGGGATGTGCCTCTATTAGCCAAATTTAATATAATAAAATTATCTTTTTACTTCACTGGCCGTGTCAGTTGCCTCTCAAAAGCATTTTGGATGTGCTATATGAGCTCGTGCTTATAAAAGCATATTTTCTTTAATTTATTAACTGAGGATACTTTTGCCAACTGGTCTCGTCAGTTCAAGACATGTCTTCAGAAAGAAGTGAGTGATGATGCAAAATGTTACTCTGTTTTTCTTTCATCGCATGATCTTGTTTATTTGCAAAATAGTTCGTTATTTCCAAATTTAATTTTAGTAAAAACTGACCATCCTGCATATACGCATTGTTGAAGTTCACGGGGGATCCAAGGTCACTGACCTTCTAGTTTTGGACGATTCGCGACAAAAAAAGTCACGAATCGTCCAAAATAAAAGTCGCGAATCGACCAAAGTGAAAGTCGCGAATGGACCAAAATGAAAATTGGCAAAAGTCGCGAAATGACCAGTCGCGAATTTGTCAAGTCGCGAATTGTCCATAACTCGTATCAACATATAAAAATTCGGAATTCATTTCCTTAAGTATATTTCTCATCGTGTTTGCATCAGAACCATCATCCTGAATGGAAGGTTGGCGACATGGTTGCAGCGCCGTATGAACAAGACAACAGCTGGTACCGAGCCAAAGTCATGGATGTTCTGAGTGATAAGCTGGATCTCTACTTTGTGGACTACGGTGATAGGATGTACATGGATGCCACGCTACCTGTTCCGCTTAGGTATAATTGGAAAATCCTCAATCTAATTTCAAGTTTGTGATATAAAATATTCTATTTTGGCTTTTGAGCGATATAATTTGTCGCTAGCGTCGATATGCTGCAGCATCCATTTGATATCATGGGATTTATGTGTATTTATTTTTTCTGTCGATATCCTACAAAAGTCCCTCAAGTGAATCTTAAGCAAAATTATACTTGATAGTGACGTTGATATGCTATCTTTACCGCCATTAACGTTTTACCGACATAACTTCTCTTTATATCGAATACCTATTTACTAGATGTTGTTTTAATACCATATTCTCGAGTTTTACAAACCTTCTATTTTTTTATTTTCAGCTCGGAGTTTCAAAAACTGGAGCCTCAAGCGCACGAATGCTGTCTGCAAGGGATCGAACCAACAGGTGAGTGTTAATGGCGCGACATTAATTATGGCCCCTCGTGAATAATGCATTGCGCTAAGCATTCGCACGTTTAGGATCAATTCATTATCAGTATTGAGATCGTATGTCGGAATAGCGTGCGCCGAGGCTGCAAGCGAATTGTTTAAATATGAGTCATATTCAAACAAAATGATCTTTGAAGCTTCGTTAATGAAAAAAATTAAAATAATTGTCGTAAAAATCTTATTGATTTAAATTTGCTCTTCACTTTTCTTTTCAGTACAACTTATGTGTACGGCCTTAAATTTAACCGGCACAATAACGCGCTCAAACAAAACCCTTCTTTCTGTAAAAAATCGAAAGCACTGATAGCATGCATGTTACGTTCTTCATATTCTTTGAGAATTCGACGAGTGTACATGCACTTTCAATTAAACATTGAAAATTGATTAGTCCATGGTTTCTTGCATATTTCCATATGGTTAAAGTACAGAAAAAAACTGTATTACCCGAAATATAAAATTTTGACATACATGATATTCATCATTTTACTGAACCCCGTTCGCTTAAAGGTGACTTAATGCCATTTTGGTAACATTTAGTTTGCGGTTCTTTTGATCGGATTCCCATTTTACGATATAAGATCCATGCTAGAGTCTTTAGTTAGAGTTAAGACACATGTTTTATCTCATTCAATAAACCTAAAATTCTACATGTAGTTAGCAACTTCGGACGCCATTATTATTTCTATCGCATATCTTTCATAGCATGTCGCTATCTCAAAGATTACATATGTAAAAGGTTCATGTCGATAAACCAAAGTAATTAGTAAGCTATCAAGGACGAAACTTAAGAATACATGTTCTCCGCCCTTTTTGGCCATCTAGTAATATACATATATTTAGTTGTTCATCGTGTTATTTATTCATAACAATGAAAAAATGCCGGTTTATACCATGACACCGTTCTTTTCATGTGATCGTTTAAGTACAGCAAATCGTAAACAATTGTGTTTTGAATAAGAGCACTGGTACCAATAGCTTTTAACACCCCGATTTATTTTCCACTCGGTGTCAGTTTCACAATAATCCAGGAGAATAGGGATCATCCTCAATAAACGAGTAAGAATTAGGCGTGTCATAATTCTGTTTATGACAGGGGATAAACCGGTAATGTTACGTACATGATATGAAATATATTTGTTCATAAATGCCAAATTTATTTGATAAGATTTTGCTTAAGATAATAAACAGCTGTTCAAAGAAACCCATCATACCAGTTTCGAGAGCAGAAATGTAATTAATTTAGATAATAGATAGTTGATTACCTACCTCTTTCTTTTTGGAGTGTTTGCTAATGGATTGAGATGAGTATCACCGTCGTTATTATAAAGGTAGAGGATTAATGGTTTTAGGATAAAATATGCAAGTTAACTATTTTACATAATCCTTAATTCGACGGGATAATGGAATCATGACATAGAGAGCATATATAATTATTGAAATGTATACCGTACAATGCAATACTTTTATGGCTTCATTTTATGAGAAAACTTACTTTTCGAGTACGGTAAAAATGTTAATGAGAAATACATGTAAACAAAGCATTTACTAATTGTTTAAAATGCCTTGAAAGTAATCAAAACGTGCAATTAAAACATGATAAATATTGTCGGATAAGGACTGTTTTATCATTGTGTTAAAAGAAGACTAGCATTTGAAATGCAAGATTATTACTCATACATTCCACATTAAGTGCTCTAAAAGCCTGAAGTCGCCTACAAAAGCTGATATACGTCGACATCACAAATCAAACATCGTAAATCTGCTTTAGTGAGGCACAGATACCACACCGTACATGTCTACTGATGTAAACCGTTGCTTTATGTATAAAGGATATGGCTGGATTATGAGCAATTTTCTGGGTTTCCCTTTGCCAGTGGTGTGTACTTCATAAGTCATTACTGACACTCTCTGGCCCCAAAACACTGCTTAATGTTTCGTACATCATGTGTACACTCGAGCCAATAAAAACTGTGCACCAGGGAGCCGTAAATATTATGCGCTCTTCAATTATCTATTGACGTTCGCAGATACTCCGATGAATACGTATGAAGTGGTATTTTGGGGCTATCTCTATTTCGTTGATGACCTTTTCGTAAAAACTTGGTTATATTGTAATAAAATTGTGAGCGGTTGAAAAAAGTAAATGTCAGACAAAGGTTAAGCAACGTATGGGATATATATACAAATAAACAAATTAAGTAAGTTTTTCAAGGAGTGTCATAACCTTTTCAACTGTAAATAAGTACTTATAGCAAAAAATAAATTGCGTAATAAATAAAAATATTTAATGCAAGTCGAGATCGATGCATTAATCAATAAGGTTTCTACCAAAATCAGCGATGATAAAATAATAAAATGTATTTGATTAATTCCGGAAAAAGGAAATATCATCGTGAAACTTTCTTGAGTAAATGCGTAGCACATAGGTACAATGTGTATGTCGGATGACAACGACTGAAAGTGATTTTCTCGGATAGCGTTTATTTACTAATCTTTTATTATGAAACAAATACATAAATATAGGAATGTTGTCAACAACTTCGTTATTGCTTGGGTATTAAATGCTTGGTTTAGAATTTTACTGTGAAACGAGACCTGAGGGTCGGAGTAAGATACGCAGTTTTATTCTTAAATCAAGTAAGAAAACAATGCAGTAATTAAAATGCATAGAAACTGTAGAAATATAACTTATTTTACAGACGGAACGTGGAGCGAAGCAGCAGTAGAAGCCTTTGAAGAACTGACCCACGCGGCCAGGTGGAAAGTGATGGTAGCCAAGTCGATCGAACTCAACCAGGACTCGATTCGCATTGTGAAGCTTGTCGACACCAACGGTGATCAGGTAATATGCGCATGATTGTACTTTGCATCTTTTCGACAAAATGTTTGAATATTAATATATATTAAATTCCAATGTATAAGTTATGTTTCACATATTAATTTATGGTATGAGTCAGTCTATATTTAAGCAGCAGCATGTGAAAACCTAAGGACTGCTGTTTTGTTGAGGATGTTAGGTTGTTTTCAAAATATGTTGCGCCATAAAGGAGGTCATTGTATTTCAAATTCACTTATCATGGTTTTCTATTAAATAAAAAAAAGTTATTAGTCTCAGTTACACAAATATATGATTGAATAGAAATTTACTTGTGTTAAGTTAATAATTGAAGGGCTCCGTGCAACTAATCTACTTAACATGATTCGGATTTTTTACTTAGAATATGTCCATGTTGTTATTATATATCATGCGTGTAAAGCTCATATCTTATATGTCCCTATAGATAACAATTTTTCAGTGCAACATTGTGTTAAGTGCCAAGTTTTTCACATTTCGCGTGCAACAAAATGTTTCATTTACTTAACACAAGCCACAGTTGTTTTATATAGCACACGCTTTTACGCAAACTGTTTTCGTGCAACATTGTGTTATATTGACTTAACACACGTCTTCTATAGCTTATATAGCGCGCGCATTTTGCGTGATTGTTTCCGTGCAACAAAATGTTTTATTTACTTAGCATAATTCGTGTTTTGTCGTTTTCGCGTGCAACATTGTGTTAAATTCTAGTTAACTGTATAAGACCAATGGAATTGAATAAAACATTTTGTTGCACGCTAAGAATGATAAAGTCAAAACGTGTTTTATAGACTTGCATGGTCAATTTTTCATTCTTTTCACTAATAATACTTAATTGCTATGTATTCTCACAATTTCTTTTCACATTGCAATGCGCATGAGTAAATGCATTCACCTCATACTTTTTCCATAGAAATCGGCCAATAAATAACTATGCCAGCTTCAGTTTTATTTCAATATCTTTTGATCGAGTTTTCTCGAAACATCAATTTCAGACTTAACACAATGTTGCACGGAGCCCTTCAATTCCTATACTTTGACTTATGATATTCAAAAAAATAATTTATATACATTTACATGAGTGTATCTAAGTTATTCTACATGTACAAATCATGACCCATTTAGGATTTGGATATCGCCGCGGAATTAGTCAACAAGGGGTTCGCAAGGTGGACAACTGACAAATCAACCGACGAGATTTCAAATCCAAACTCAAAGGGCGGAGATGTGTCTTGCTAGTCGATAGCATGAGACGTTTTGATATATTCCACCGCCAAATACCATGATTCGTAGCACGTGAGTTTTAATTCTTGTCATTCATGTTTTAATTGTATTGTATATAATTACGTAGGGATTATTTCCGATTGTGTTATGTTAATAATGTTAGTGACTACGCGTGATAAATAATATGTATAACAAATGTTATTCACATATATAGGAAACATAATTTTCGGCATGTATGCCGAAAATTGATGTATGGGACACAACGATTAATATACGAGCACCAAAGACGCAAGCGGGTCCATAATAAATGACAAAGCCTGAAAGGCCAAAAGCTGAGACCTAATATACATTTACGTATTTTTTACCAATAATGAACCATGCTATTATATTGTCTATTCCTCATTTATATAATTTCTCAAAATTGCATTTTAATTTTAAATACTGGTCACATCATTCCATTGTTATAATTGCAATCTTTCTCTTTGCAAATGAACAAAATATAAATAAAGCGAAGGAACATACATGTAATTCATCTTAAATGAAATTACATGGTATGCCACTAGATTTTTATCATCCAGAGTGATTTGAATAGCCAAATAAGAATATAGCTTTGAGTGTGCAAGGGTGAAATTACAGGTTTTGGCTTAAGGTTTTTTTAAGGTTAGATAAGCACGAGTCGTCTTAAATAAATAGAAGGTCACAAGAGTATTATTTTCAATAGAGCACATGGCCCAACATAGACGTAAACATGTAATTCAATATATTCTTGAAGGATACTTCAATCGTTGTAAGAAAAACACAAATTTTAGATGAGAGTCAAATATTTTTTTGTTGAATTCCTAAAGAAATTCCTACCGATTTAACACTTCCAGAACTTACCGGTATTGTTCTATTACTAATGCTATTCTTTTCTTTATATAGTTATAACATGCATATACATTGTACATTCCTTTAAGTTCACTTGGTTATTTGATTTATTAAATTATTTCCTGTTATAAACGTGTTACCTATATATTGATTTTACAATTTCTAATTAGTCCTTTGCTTCTCATCTGAACCCTTTAACAACTAGCAGTTTTGTTAATGTATTGTTGGTGAAAGAAATCGATTTAGCCATTGTGTTAATGAAATGCTTAAGGTTAAAGTTCTGAATAGCCATACGACAGAAGCAGTGTAATGAAAAGACTTGTTATTCATTAAAAAAGACACTTCTTTTGAATTGAAATCTTTTATTTTGCTTTAAGTGTAAAATTGAATGATTTATCCCTGCGTCTTCAACGTAAACATAACTACGCAAATGCATTGATATCTTGACCTTCTTCGCTGCGGGTTCTAGTGATAGATATTAAATTGTTAAATGGGATGTTTTCGAAATTACTATCATTATGTACTGTGCGTCTTAAATCACATTCTTAATAGCTTTTGATTAAATTATGTTTTTAAAACTCGTTGTGATGATTACAATTATTTAGCCTCTGGTATTAAGACCATCTCGACTGAATGTTTGGTGAAAGAAATTAAAATAATCTTGAAAAGCCCGGTCCATATTAGATAAATGGATTTAGGGTATACTATAGAGCTAGCTGTGTCCTATTTTTTCAATTATTATTATCTTATCGATATATATTTAACGAAATGTTTTGAGGTTTAAAAGAACATGGTTAAATTTTTGCTGTATTAAGATTTGTCCTCATTTCTAAAAACCGTTCGCTATACCTTAAGGCCGCAGTTACACAGAACTAGCTATTTTTCACGTCAGGGATTAGTTCCCTCTATTTTCTTTATAAAGACTCGTGTCAAACAAAGCCACAGATGTTTTTCACCCCAGCTTTTTTTAGTCGAAAGTGGTTACACTTCGTTTTTTTTTTTCACGTCGGACGTGTTTCTCGTTTAAAATGACCATAGTATATACGATTTAGAACAAGATTAAATTTGAAAAAAAACATACTTATTTTTTCTCTACTATGAACCCCCATTAGATAGAAGGTCGATTTATGAATGGAAATTAAACCCCCTTTATCTGCGCTTCCCTTTAATGATTTGTCGTTATAGAAAAAGGGAACAAATCTATCTCAATCTCTCCTTAATTCTACCCTTTTAAAATATGGACGTATTTAAAGATATCTTTAAAAATCTAAAGAATGTTTTAAAAAATCATTGTTTACATATGTGTTACATAATGAGTTATGGGTGAATGTCTTCTTATCTTATTCATATTCCATTTCAGATTGAAACACATGACGGAAAAGCATTCAACATATGCACACTCGGTCACCCACCACTAACGCGCGTCCTTAGTAACCATCTCAGTTGTCAAGGCAACCGCGACAATATCAACAAAATGGAGCCTTCGGGTGATGGCAACGCTCATTCAAGTCCGCCTTTTGTGGTAGATTCCGACGGGAAGAAAACATCTCACGCTGGCGTAGACTGTAAAGAAACTTGTGAAGCAACAACATCGGAGGAAGCGAAATCGGGCGGCGCTTTTTTCGGAAGCTTGTTTAGACTAGGTAACCTGTTAGAGTTATTCTCACATGTTTCAACGACGTCGGAAACGCCTGAAAAAGAAACGAGTGTTGATCAGGATTATAACGTAGTGGATGCTGAATGCGAAAGAGATTTAGTATCAGATAGTTTGGAAAGTGCATGCGACTCGGATTTCAGATCGGATGCACACGAACACCAGGCTTCACCCGATTGTTCTAAATATAAAACGTTAACTAAAGTGGACGCTGAAAGTGATTTGTTAAATGTGGCTTGTATTGTCAGTGATCATAGTGCTAGTGAATCGAATGTGATTATTCAAGCGGAAATTGTATCAAAGGCGCAAGTATTAGCTGAACGGGATATACACCGTGATAACGTAACAGATGCATTTATTAGTAGTGTAAATAAAACTTGTATAGATATTCAAGGATATGTTGATCAAAACCAATGTGTAAATAGTTTTAAAACCCCTAATGATGAACAATGTGTTGCCGATTTTCCTTTGAATTTAAATACATCATATAATAATGAGCAGCGTAGGAGCATCAATGAAATTAGTTCTCTCAAAAACCAGCCATCAACTTGTGATAATATTACAGACGTAGTGCCCGAGAACACTAATAAAATAAAAACTGTACAAAAACGTGAAACAAATGCAAATGATGATTTCTCTAACGAAGCACAAATATGTGAGGAGAGGAGTTACCTTGAAACATTGCCAGTAGACAATAGTGGTGATCATACAGAATTGTTGGATATTTCAGTGAATAATGATGACCAGAGCTGCCTGAATGATGAACAGATATGTGCTGCAGTCTTTCATCAGTCCTCCCCTGAGCTCGAGACTAATAACCATGATGTAACTCGTAAACAAACAAAAAAATTAAAGAGTAGCCTAGAAAAAAATCAAGTTAATGAGCAAGGCGATACGAATAAAGTGGAAAAACATCGGACTGTTGGTTGTAATGGAATTCCGCCGCGAGAGGCTTTCGTTTCACGTGATGAATCTTTACAGGTGCGGAATGCGCAAGCAGCTCAAAAACCTGGATCGCTAAAAACAAACGAAGCGCATTACGGATCCGCTTTAATTACGCCGTTGCAGAGTTATCGAAAGCCGGAAGTAAACAGTGTAACTGAAACGGCGGTGTACGAATCGCATGAAAGTGGGTTTGGTAATGAAACACATGTGATTGAGAACGCATTAAGTGAGGATACGCTTTCGGGGAATAAAAATCGAAATTGTGTTAATTCAAATGTTGGCAATAACAACGAAATTGGGATAAATATCAAGAAAACAGTACTTGCTACTGCGGAAAAAGTTAAATTTCCGGTTGAAAATTCAAAATCATGCAAATTAGATGATGATGATAACTGTTCGGAACTCAATAAATATGAGAATAACGACGCTGTTAAGTCATCTTGTCATAACAACTCTTTAACACAAAAACTGTCACGCAAGTCTGAAATCCGCACGGATTATCATGATCACACATCAGCGGTTGAACACAACTTAAAACCACCACCAGAGATAACCCATTCTTCTCACACAAACAACATCGAATCTCTTTCAAAAGGACAATCGACGCAGAGCCCATCGCATGACCTGCTGCATTTAAAGGAGCCTTTGCAATCGGGGTGGCAACAAACGAATGACATTGCCACTGCAACAACAGCATCAATAGACGCGTGCGCCCTTGACTGCTGTATTGAAAAGGAATCGTCACGTTATGATGATGATGTTAAGCATACATTTCAATGCACGTCTGATCAGTGTAGTAGCTGTACACAGTTAGAAACACGGCCGCCGCAGCTATTGAAAGGTGTCAATACACATTTTGACAAACATCATGTGTCGCCCCCATCGTCGTTAAACACATGGTTTAAAAGTGACACTGAAATCATACAAACGCCGGATACTGAGTCAGGTGGTGGTGTTTTTATTAGCAAAACGGATTCGAGTTTCAAGGACGATCCGCTACACGTTTTTGAAAACGCACCTGGATATTTGATTTCGATCCCCCAGCAAAGTACGGATCAAGACAGCGTAGATCAAGTTACACAATCACAAGAGCAGGATTTAAATGAGACAGAAGTCCTTAAAAAGTCGTCGGATAAAAATGAACATAAAGTGTCAATACGTGTAAGAGAAGCAGCGTTTCCGATTTCCGATAAGCAATCATCGGGACCTGATATAACAGCCTCAGGCGATTGTATAAGTAACACTTTCAGTGTATTGGGAAAAGAAAACAGACAATGTAGTGTGTATAGCAATCGTTACAGAGAATCGTTAAGGAATCAGAACGGACAACAAGAGGTTATAGATTCAGGCGAAGCAACTCACCCTAATGAGGCTTGTATCAATTATTTACATACATGTATAGATAACAGGCCCGCGGAATGCAATAATAGCTTAAGCATATGTAATGCCACTGAGTCCAGTTCTGCTAATGAGGATACGGTGCAAGAACATGCAACGAAATCGGATCCATGCACGTCAGTTGTGAATGATAAGCAGTTAAATGACGGACTTCAACTGAACCGAGAACATGAAGGGATGATTTCCGATGTCGCGGAATTTCCGAGTTTACAAACTGTGTATAGCGGAAGCGATAACGATACATTTCACACGTGTTCACCGAACGTGACTTTTAATGAAAGCGAAGCCAGTGATTGTGCAATCCAATCTGTTGAATCAAGCGCTAATTTAGAAATTGAATCAAATCTGGATACGAATGGCGGAACGGAGCAGGATCTAAATAGTGTTCTTTGTGAGCGATTCGAACCCCCTACTTTGGAACATAATTCGGAGTATTACTCATATTCGGCAGACAATAAAGTGAATGACTGTAGTAAAATGCCGGGGCGCTCGGAGTGTACAAATATCACTGAAATGTCAACAGTATCAGTCATGGATAACTCAATGGTAGACAGTCTCATTCAATCTAAAGACGCGACAATTTGTGCAAGCCCTATGAAAAATAGCATGAAATCAATTCATAAGTCATGTGACCTTTCTCCAAACGGCGAACCAGTGGATATGATCAGTTCAATGGACGAAAACAGTGACAGTGGAATTCAGCTGGGAACCAAGAGTGACTCCCTGCATTCGCCCGATTTCTCGTCGCTCAGGGAAAGTGTTGGTTTTCCCTCAGGTGGGGCTAAGCAGGACGATGATACATGTAGTGTGTACAGTAATGATTCTCTGGATTTGTCACGCAGTGTGAAAGCAGAGGGGATACCCTTAAATGATTTTGCGCAGGGAACAAATATCAAGCCGATAGAATTGAATACAGCCCGTGATCCAATATGTCAGGACATTGAAACTTCGCCAATTCGAAATCGTTTCAAGAAAAGCGCAAGTTGTGGTCAACTGAAATCAGCGGCTCTTGGAAGGGACCCCGATGTGAACGTGGAAGCGGATCTCAGCAATCAAGATTACATGTGTATTGCGAAAACCACGCAAGCTCTAGACCTAGCCAACATTCGCGCCCTATCTCCGCCGCGTAGAATCGTGTTTGTGGAACAAGGCTTCCAGCCTTTCATTGAGGCTAACGAACTGACCGTGCAATTAAACGTGGAGCGATACGAATGTCTGCCCAAGACGCCCGATACCACGACGAGTGAAGTGTTCTTCCAGTTAGTGCCCGCCGACTATGACCGCTCACCCATTCGCGAACTGTTCCAAGACCGTTTCAGCAAAGACAATGAGGATTCATCTAGTGAAAGATATCCGCGTAATGGTGTGAGTAAAGATGTGATTGAATATGACACTACCCAAACAGAAGTTCTCAATACGTCTCAACCAATCGAGAATTTCGATAAATATTCAACTCCGCAAACATGGGATAGCTTTGAAAAAGACCGACAACTAAAGACAAAGGAGAGAAAATTGGAAAGTGACGCTATACCGCAACAAATACCCACCCGATCGGATTCAAATATCAATGAAGAACATATGGGCACAGTTTTGTATGACAATACTAGTGGCACTGATGTACGAAATGTCTTCGAGGTCGATGATCGAATAGGATTAATGGAAAAACAACCTGAAGACTCTTCGGTGCCAATACCCGATTGTGTAGTCGATCGTGATTCCCTATGCATTGACGATAGCTTGTGTGAAGACAACTCGTGCTGTAGTGAACAGGACTCAATCCCCGATTCGCCTGAATATCAATCTGCCGTCAATCAGGACTTAGCTGAACAAATCACAGTTGAAGATTCGGTTTCGCTCAAATCTAAAGTTGCCCCATTCGATTTCAAAGACCCAATAGATAATAACCCAAATTCCAGCACAATTGAAATCGAAATTGAACAAGGAACTAAAAGCAACACAACAATTTCGCATTTAAGTGATAAAGGCGGTTTCAAGGTTAATTCAGTGCCATTAAACGTTGACGAATCGCTGTCAAACGCAAATAGCACAGTCGTGTCAACTGAGTGTGATAGATTGCAACAACTCTTCAGTTGCGATTCTGATTTAGTCACCGAAACGGTGCCAGAGGTATGTGAACCGAACCGGGACGAATTAAAATCATTAAAATGTAATGAACATGCAGATCAACATGATTATCGAGGTGAGATAAGCAACCGTATAGTAACATCACAATTGGATAATACACACGAATCAGATTCTTTGTATATTCCAAATATGAATGAACAGAGTAAAAGAGCCGATGATTCTTCTTTAAAGCCTGATGTCTCGGATACTGTAAATGGCATAAAACATGGATATTTCGAAGAGCTATTTCATAGCGATAGTACGAGTTCACAGGATAACGACTTGTCACCTTCACATGTGATTGACAGCTGTCAATCAAATGGCAATCAAAGTAACAAATCACACCAAAATGGTTGTGATGGCAGTACGGTCATGTTCGACTCCCTCGAAGAAGAGCAACTGATCAAAATGTGTGATGACGTCATAAGTACATTGTCAACTCAGGACATTGACACAGCAAGCGCCAATAAAATGGTCATGTCGGATAGGAGTACCAGTCCCGATCTGCGACATATGCCCGACTCGGTTACGTACACCATGGTGGAGAGTGCTGAGGGTTTCTCCGATGACCTAACGGATGAAGTATGTGAAGCAGACAAGAGCTTGAGTCACATCAATTTAGAGGACTCATTAGAAGACCTATCGTCTTCCTTTCAAGATGGTGAGGATGCAAAGAGTTTAATCATGAGTACGTATTTCCTAAGTTCTATCGATGGAACAGCCGGGACACCCAAAGCAGATCGCCATGCTTTCTCTGACACCAGTGGGCGATGTTTGGTGGATATTCCAGGAATCGTGGATACCAGCTCTCCTGTTGAAACAGATAAAGAAAAAGGGCACTTCGATTTTGACCAGATTGTCGAATTCGATACAGATGATTATAGAGGTGTGCCCACTCGTTTTAGCGTTGCGGCTAGTTCTGATCGCTCCTCAAAGTTTGGTTTTGCAATAGACAATCCATGTGATACAGAAATTTCAGATTTTAAGATACATGAAATAAATGGTAATATGGAGGACTCTTTAAATGCTGTGTCGTCTCAAATGAACAATAATATGGATAACTCCGTGTTCGAGAACTCACTTGAAAATATTGATCACCTTTCAGACATTCAGGAAAATGAATCTACCGGCGCTATATCTGATAATCTTGAAGACAGTATCGAGGAAATCAACTCAAACCATATGAAAGTAATATCAAACGGAATCGTCAATGACAATGACTCACTTCATGATTCATTGCATTTCATGGATGATGTTCCCTGTGATACAGACAATTTATCGGCGACACAGCGGTGCAGTACCCCGCTTGAAACAAACACAAATAACAATAACGTGGCAGTATTCAACAACAAAAGTGGTATATTAAAATCATGTTTAAGGCGAAAATCCCATTCTACATCCACCAATAGTCAAGACTGTGAGTGTCAAAATAATGTCGACCTAGACACATCTAACTGTTATGTGACTGATGACTGCAGTGCCATCTCAAATACATGTTCATGTTCTCGTACCGGTGATCCCCAAACCGGAACATCAGCGAAAACGCCACCAAAACGACGCGTACACTTTCCTGAGCAAATCGTTAGTGAGGCGTATGAATACAGCGGAAGTGAAAGCGACGATGAGGATACATATGGTGGCGCCACCTATGATCTGCTCAGCCACGTGTATATGCAGAATTATGGCGCAGTTGATTATTGTGTGCAAGCTCCGGTCGGACGGGCGATATTGGCAGATTTTGATGAGGATTTTACGGCATTTTGAGTTTGTGTTGAGATAAGTTATGATTTAGAGGTTTAAGAGGGGTTTAAGATGATGAGAAGCTTGTTATGAGTTATCATGGAATTGTTGGCGCATATTGTAGTTTTTTATCTTTCTTTTGTTGGTAAAATCGGGCAACAAAGTGATCTGAGCAAATTACTTTTTATAGGGAGTCGTTTAAGTTTATGTTAATGATGAATTAATGATTAAATATAAGCTAGATATATAATTAATTGTTTTGCAATTTTCATAATAGTTTACATAAATTAAACATTGCAAAACAGGAGTTTCGAGGATGGTTTTACATTTCTGTATCATCGGTTATATACATTTATAAGAGTTTGCTTTCCTGAATTCCATGAATGTGGATAATAAAAAAAAACGTTTTGCCAAAATGATGTTTTTTTATTATCATCAAAACGCTACAAACAACAAATTTATGTTTATTTGATTAAGATCTGCAAATGTTTGTATAAGAAATATCTTCTAAAAATGTTTGATAATCTATCGTTTAAATCATTATCAATATCATGCTTTACTTTCATGGTTGATAAGCTCTAGACTAATAGATATTCTTTTATGTTTACTCTATATGAGATGCTGTTTGTGAATGCTAAACGCTAGTTTATCACTTTTATCACAATTACAAGGCCAGACTACAGAATAAGGAATTGAAGCTGAACAAAAATAATTTGGTGCCTCGAGTTCGTGTGGCATATGATGCACCCATGTATGTTAAAAAAATAAAGGCGTGATGAGATACATGTATAGTTTTCCTGATCAATAGGATAATTCTTGAATGAACAATTCAAATGTTTTAATATCCGAAAATGTTAAATATTTAAACTGTTTTATAAGAAAATGGTTCTGTGGCTATTATGTGTTAAAAGTGTTCACTGAAAGAGTGTATATAGTATATCAATTCTCATTTTGTTATTTTGTTTAAGCTTGCATTTAAGTATAGTTGTTGCAATATACCAACTTACTCTTAGTATTAATAATAAAATATGCTGAATACTTTTTAGCCAAGTTTATTTGCTACTTTTGAATAATATCTACAAATATCAGGCGCACTATAAATCACGTTAATGTTAAACTTAAAACTAATCATGACAAAACATAGTAATCAATATCAAAACAAATATTTTGATTTATTATCAACGTTAATGTAATGCTTTTAACAAGTTACTCGCCACAGCTTAGGGTTAAGATACAATAAGGTACGTTTCCGCTTGGTGATAATAATCACGATTCTTTAGTCTTTGAATAAGTTTTTGATACTAAAAATATTTTATCGAAACATAATTATTTTTACTTTATATTCGGTATATTCGGACCTCCACATATACAAATCAATCCTTAAACTTCTGATTCAAAACTTATGGCTAATAGTGAAACAAAGATTGCATGTATATATCTGAAAATACTTAACTTTGAACATTCATATTGTATAAAAACGTATGAAGAAGGGCAGATTTTTTTGATCATTCAATAAATAAAATAAAACTACAAAATCATTTCAATATACGCTATCGCACTAACTCGGTTAATGCTTCCACTACGTTTCCTTTGTGTTCCCGAAGTTTCCTTTCAGCTAATATTCTTGACACTTCCATCTCATTGACCTGCAATTGAATAAATCATAGCGATGTAGTTTAGCTAAATCATGAAAAAAAATGGTTTAAAAAAGAGCAATTCTTTATACAAAACTTTCGCGAAATAAACCATGATCAATTTTCCTTTTTGTTATATAACATTTCAACAATTTAAAATAGAAAACATCTCATTATATTAAGCCCAATAAGGAACCTCATCCATCCTTTATAAGGGTATCTTAATAATAATGTGTGACTTTCTAATTATTGTTTTATTTGAAAGTTTCCGGACTTGTACAATTTTTTTCCTGGCTATGGCTATTATCTTTACTTTTTTTGTGTTTTTTTTCTTTCCAAAATTGAATTTACCCTATCATTAACATTTTATCGTTCTTACTATTAAGTCAACATCTTCTTTGTTTATTTTGACTTTTGCTAGTTCACGCTCCTGTTGTGCTTTTGCCTGAGCCTCATTGGCCTGTCGGTCATTCATTGATTTCATTGCCTGCAACCAAAGAATACAACAAGTACAGTTTAGCCCTCCTTACCAAATTTCATGTTTAAAAACTAGGAAGAATTTGTGAAACACGAATAGGTGCCCAACTGCCCAAAACTTCAAAATGCGGTGCTTGGGTAATGACCCCTAATGACCCCTTTTTAAAATATGACAAGGCACATATTTTCCCAATGATTTATACCACAAACTAAACATATTATAAGAACAAATATGACTATTATTTAGACCACAAGACTATTCAAATGCACTTCTTAAAGTTTCAGTGTGATATCTAGAAACCAATATAGAGTCTCTTAAACCAG